>JABUQX010017938.1:35000-76523 GCA_015478945.1 Trachelipus rathkii
ATTTGATTTTTTTCTCAAAAAATCTAAAAAATCCCTAACCCGGGTGTCACCCCCGATTTTTATAAAAATCACAGGATATACTCAAAAAATAATAAAGAAAAATAATGAAATGAAAACGAAAATCGTCGCTCTCTTTAGGAAAAAAATATACAGCCTCTCAAAGTTGTAAAAACTCCCATAGGATTTTCTTTTAAATAAAAAATTGTTATTTAGAAATCGCAGGATATACTCTAAAAAAAATGGTAATTGTTACCCAGAGGGTTGTCACCCCCGATTTTTATGAAAATCACAGAATATACTCTAAAAAAATAATAATTAAGAATAGTGAAAACGAAAATCGTCGCTCTCCTTAGGAAAAAAAGTTACAGGCTCTCAAAGTTGTAAAAAACCCCATAGGATTTGTTATTAAAAAAAAAAACAATTTTTTTTTTTGAAAATCACAGGATATAGCTACTCTAAAAAATAATAATGAAGATAGTGAAAACGAAAATCGTCCGTCTCTTTAGGAAAAAAATTACATTCAGCCTCAAAGTTTAAAATTTTCCAATAGGCTTTCTTATAAAAAAAAAAAATTAGTGGGCCTCGTGCTCGTTTTAGGGCCATCCTAGTTCAGGTTATGATAAGATTTGTTAATTCTACATAGATTTTCTCTGTGTATACCTAACAAAACTTATCATAACCTGACTTAGAGGGCCTGAAATGAGACCTAACCTGATCAACAATATTGAAAGTCTATGGGATTTTTCAACTTGAGGGCTGTAAAATTTTTTTCCTAGAGAGGCGACAATTTTCGTTTTCACTATTCTTCATTATTATTTTTTTAGAGTATATCCTGTGATTTTCATAAAAATCGGGGGTGACAACCCTCTGGGTAACAATTACCAAAAAAATAATATTGAAGCTTAAAAAAAATGAAAATGATAAGTCTTTAGGAAAAAAAGTTAGAGCCTCTCAAAGTTTAAAATTTTTACATAGTCTTTCTTATAAAAAAAATTAGTGGGCCTCGTGCTCATTTTAGGGCCATCCTAGTTCAGGTTATAAGATTTGCTAATTCTACATAGATTTTCTCTGGGTATACCTAACAAAGCTTATCATCACCTGTTCTAGAGGGCCTGAAATGAGACCTAACCTTGATGGATCAAAAATGAAAAGTCTATAGGAGTTAAAACAAATTTTCGTTTTCATTATTCATTATTATTTTTTAGGGTAGCATCGGGCAGGGTGACGTGGACCACTTTAGGTATAACTTCGTCTCCTGACTTTCCCCTAATACACTTTTTGGAATTTTTTTTTCCTGAAAATCAAGGCCCTATAGTAGGTCATAAGCACACAAAAAAATAATAATGCAATTCTAATAACAATAGTTTTATTAAAGTTTAAATAAAGTTCATTTAGTCTCACCCTGGCGGGGTGAATCAGGCCACCATTGAGGGGTAAATTGGGTCATCTGTTTAAATTCTTTTACATATAAATTCAATTTTATATTTTAATTTTTACTTAATATAGTAATTGCTTATCATATTAAAATTAGTAATAGGTAATAAAAATGTCAATAATGATACATGAAATATGGATAAAAATGTGGTGGCCCAATTTACCCCTCTCGTGGGACAAATTTTGACACTGGAATTCATATTTTTCATATAGATTTCACTTTTTATTTTAATTTTTACTTAATATAAGTAACTATTTATTATATTAAAATTAGCTATACATAATAAAAATGTCAATAATAATATATAAAATAAGAATAACAATGGTGGCCCGAGTCACCCCATTATCAATTTTTATGGCAGAGTGAATCTGGCCAAATTAGTCCATGATTTAGCCACTAGTACTGTTTGGAACAAAAATTTACTTTGCCTGTTTAAAGCTAACATACTCAACTGTATACACTGAAAAAATAATTAAAATCCATCCACAATTTTTCATTTTATAACAAAGTTACAAAAACACATTTTTCAAAAGTGAAATTCTATTGAAGGCCATTTTATACCCTAATTTATTATATTTTTTAAAAATATAAAAACTCTCTAGAAATAAATATAATTTAAATAAAACTTGTAGTACTACCACATGGCTATTGAATGAGCAAAAAAAAATTTTATTTTATTTTTTTAATTTTTTTTTATTTACAGTGGACTGATTCACCCCTCTAAAAAAGGCAGGCCCGGTCACCCTGCCCAACGCTATATCCTGAGAATTCATAATAATTGGGGGTAACACCCCTCTGTACTAATATAACCTTTTTTTTTTTTAAACATTTGCTGTAATTGTTGAGCTAAGCATAGTATAGAAGGATCATTCATGCCTATTATCTGTGTGAGTTTTATCCAATCTATATCGATTGCATGGATCTGAACACATTTTTATTTGATAAAAGTCAAAATAAAACTATTGTAATAAAAGAGCTTCACCTTTAAAAATATTAAAAAAAACAAGTTTAAATCTATGTAACCTAACATAACTTATATTAGTGTATAATTTCACTTTCCATTGTTTCAATAAACAAATTCATAACTAAACATGCTGTAATAAAGTTATATATATGGTAAAGGTATAGCACAGGACTCCAAATATTTTATGAAAAAATTGTCCAAAATCAATATATCGATATTCGGTATATATATATATAGGTTGATATATTACTATTACATATTATTATTATTATTATTATTATTATTATTATTATTATTATTATTATTATTATTATTATTATTATTATTATTTATGCATATCGATATATTGATTTTGGACTTAGATTTTTTAAAAAAAATATGTAGTGTCCTGTACTAAATATTCTGTATAGCTATATATATATACCGTATATATATATATATATATATATATTTTATATATATATATATATATATATATATATATATATATATATATATATATATATATATATATATAGTATATATAAATGGTTGAAGTCTAGAATGTGTCGCTCAATGAAAGTTAAAGTAATGAACTAAGTATTTTGAGAAATTTAATTTTTTACCTTTTTTTTTGTAAAATAAAACATAGAGAAAAGAATTAATATTTCTGAAAAATGAGCTTCACTGATATATATACTATATATATATATATATATATATATATATATATATATATAATATATATATATATATATATATATATATATATATATATATATATATATATATATATATAATATAATATATATATATATATATATATATAATATAATATATATATATATATATATATAAAAATATATATATATATATAGTATATAATATTATATCCAATATATATACCTTTACTTCTGCCCCTGGCCCACCTACAATTGGAGGGCCCACGCACTTCAGGAAGCCGGCTACCGCTCTTGGGTGGTTCCACAGGTCCAGAAGGGAAGATATAGAGAAGTCGGCACGGGGGCATCGAGAGCGGAGCACCCCAGAAGGAGGTGCTCTATTGTTTCTTGGGAAATGTGACATCTGGTGCGGGTGGGGGAGGTAAGATTGTCTAGTTTGAATCTATATTTTTATTGTAATAGTTTTGGGTGGTGACCTGATCTGCTCTGGGCGAGGTTTCAATTTGGCCCTCCTTCTAGACAGTGTTCTTTCTTCTATTGGGGAGATTTTTGGGGAGGGGGAGTTTAGTAAATTGTTATTGGGGTGGTTTTGTAGGTATTTGTTAGTTAGTTGTGCATGGATATGTGTAAGCCATGACCTATTGGGAGGGGGAGGGGTAGGGGGAGGGGGAATAATGTTGATGTCATTATAGAACTTAGCTGGTGAGGAGGGTGGGGATTTTAGTCTGTGTCGGGAGGGGTTGGAGAATATTTGGTGACATGGTCGGTTGGATTTTAGGGTTTTTCCTGGTGAATTGAGTCCCCACCATCTCCAGGTGGGTGGAGATAGGGAGGATGTAAGTCTCATCATGTAAATGTTGGTAGTTTTAGTGTATTCAGTGATAATTCTAAGGGCAGTGTTTTGTATGATTTGTAATTTTTTTGAGTTAGATTTTGACAGTGCTGGGAACCATGCAGGGGAAGCATAGTTTATATTTGTTCTGAGGAGTTGTTTATAAGTGGTGGTAAGGGTGTGTTTCCTGTTGCTGAATTTATGTTGGGAAAGGTTTCGGAGGGTGTTTATGCTTGTGGTAAGTAGCCTATTTGGTTTATTCTATATAAGATATTGACAAGCCCTAGGGAGCTGTGTGAGTTTTGCATGAGCATGTTGTTACTCTAGTTGACTGAAACAGTCTTGATAGGCACATGTGGCTTCTTGCCATTTCTAAACTTTTAATGTTTTCCTAGAAACATGTTGAGAGTTGCATAATCTCATTGTTGACAAAATGCTTTCTATTCAACTTTTCAATTTCCTTTCAGAACCTTTACAACTAACATCAGTAATTTCCAAGATCATCCCTGCTGCCTTTCTTTATAAATTGACACAAGACATTAAGACATTAAGAATATAGACAGTAAGAAGCCACATGGGCCTGTCGAGACTGTCCCAGTCAACCCACTAACCAAACATGCTCATGCAAATCCACAAAGCACCCTAGGGCTTGTCAAATTACTGTAACTACAAATCCACCAATTTGGCATAGTCAAAAATAATGATATATATATATGATACCCAAACCATCCACATGCATTAATAACTAAGTTATGGTCACACATGCAGTCTAACATTAATAACTACTGTAACTAAAAACCTGCCAATTTGGCTTCGTCTAAATATATTATATGATACCCTACCTATCCAACCCTTTCTTAAATGTTGCAATCAAGTCACACTCAACAACCTCCTGTGGCAGACCATTCCAAAATTTAACAACCCTATTACTGGAATGCAATGCTTTCTTATATCAAGATGGCAATGCCTTTCTTCTTTATTAAAATATCTTATTATGCCCCCTTGGTTCACCTGTTTCCATGCTCTATGAATAAATTTTTATTGGTCTCTGTATTTAATCAATATATGTAAATACTTTTGTAGACTTGCATCATGTCCTCTACAGAAAATATTCCGCCTTTCTACAGAAAATATTCTTAACTCCTTAGCCTCTCCTCATAGCTCTTATCTCAAACCCAGAAATCTCCTTGTAGCCTTCTACGTTGCCACTCGCTCTAGCATTTCCTAAGTCTTCTTTAATAAGGGGCAAAACTTGTGCACAATACCCATTTAATTGGCCTAAAACATAGCTCTTATACAGTTTACTTATTAACACTTCCCCTTGCTCTTGTAAACAAACATTTGCGATTTATTATGCCCAGAATCTTATTTACTTTATTTCTAGTTTTTCCAAACGACCTGATTAGCTCTTTCAAATTACTTGCTTATTAATCACAACTTAAATCTTTTTCTTGGTCCAGAGACTCAAGCCAATCCCCATTTATATCATAGTTAAAACTTTTATTTGAGTACCTAGGTGAAGAACCTTAATCACTTTTACTAATTAAAATTCATATGGCAACTTATCTGCCCACAACCGCAACAAGAGTTTATCAAGATTATTTTGAATCTTTATACATCCTTCAACTATCCTAACTGTGGTGGCCCCACTTTGGTATCATCTGCAACTTAGAATCCTTGCATTTTTACCCTGGCCTAAAAATCATTTATATATATGAGGAACAAATATCGAAGTTACTGAACCCTGTGGGAACCCACTCTTCACTATTTCCCATGATGGATATTATTGCATTTAGTTTGCACACTGTTTCTAATTTTTGCAACCAACTTTTATCTTCCCAACATGTACCACTCCACCTATCCACATTGCATATAAACTTTTTCATCAGCCTTATGTGGGGAACCTTATCAAAAGCTTTGCTAAAGTCTAAATATATAATATCAACTGGATATCCTTAGTCAATGCAGTTAGTAATGTATTCCATAAATTGTAAAAGGTTTGTCTGACATGACCTACCCTTTCTGAAACAACTTAAGTAATTTTCCAAATCTTCTGTTAGCTCACAATAATTAAGAGACTATTAAATATTATCCATACAGTATGTATTACTATCTTCCTTTAAGACTCTGCCATGTATTTTTAATCTTCCCGCCAATATTAAAAAACAAAACTATCGCTACTCTGGTCTCTGACATAGCTGTTATCAAACTTTTCATTTTAAATACTGATGCAAAGTATGTTTTAAAAATATTGATCAATACTTCATCAGAGCTCACCACTTTTATCATTATCTTAATAAGAATAATCTTTCTTATTATTAAATTTCTAAAATTTAAAAATCTAATAATTATTTCAAGAACTTTAAGCCAGCTCAAGACTTGCTTTTAATTTTTTTTCTATGCAAATTCTAGGGCCAGCAGATGACCTTTTAATTAGAAAAAAATTTAACTTTGTTTTTCCTCCCTCCAGGTTTATATTAAAAGAAAAATGACTGTCTCTTCTATGCAAGTAATTTATTCCAGTTTAAGAACAGGAGGTATTGTATAATTTCTGAATTTTATGTATTATTTTATGTTTTAAATATGTAGCTATTGAATAAGTAGTATTATACTGTTATGTGCTGTAATACAACTAGTGTAATGGTTGCTAATACATTAAAACTTAAAATCTTGCCTTTTTAACTGTGGATTTTTAATCATATTTTAAATGATAGAGGATGTGTTTATGTTGTAGCCTTTTGAAAAGGTAGGCTTAATGCAGAATTGGAATTACTTAAGTGGTTTTATCACATACCTCAATTTAATAGATCAGGGGTTGCCCAAACCATGGCTCGCGAGCCATATGTGGCTCTTTAACCTTTAATATGTCTTTTGTGGATGATTCTAGAGAATTCAAATATTCTAGAAATTTTGACCAGAATCCAGAGCAAGAAACATGCAGAGTTGCCAGATTGGGTTACAAGAAGCCAATTAGATGACAATTATGATTACTTTTTTGGGTGATAGAGCTAATTTGTACAGCTTTGGCAACATATCAGTCAGGCTTAAAATGACTTAGTCAAATGGAGACCCACAAGACTACTACTAGCAGGAAATAGCATCTTTAAGGGACTGTTATTTGTAGCATTGTAATTTTGTCATAAAAATATAATTATAATAAGACTAATTTTGTAATTCTTTTAAGGAGGAAATCTGATTAAAATATGTATATAAACCACAAATCTTTTACTGGGAAGAATATCCCACAAAATTGGTCATAGTGTAGGGGAGAGTGAACAAGGAGGCTGAAAATATTTAGATAATGACTGAGAAAAGGGATATATTCATGACTGCCCTGAACATGTGAGAGTGCTTTAAGCTCTCACTCCCTAACACAGTTGTTTTCACTAATTTTAGGATTTTTTTAATAAAATAAATATATAAATAAATAAATAACAAATGAAAAAATGTATGAAAACTCACCCATTGGCTTTAGGCTACAAGCAAGAACAATCACTTTTGGGACTCGTAAACCAGATGATCCCAAATTGCACCTCTTTGGAGACACCACAGTTTGTTCAACTAGCATCTGATTAAAAGGAAAGAATAAAAAACAATGTGGTTAGTAAAAATAGACAAGAAGTTCATAGCTCCAAAGCTTTCCTTTAATATAAATTTATTTAAATTATTTTAATTTCTTTCTGGGGGAAGTTATATAAACAAAAAAAAAAAAAGAAATAACACCTTGCTAACTATTGCTGGATATATGGGGCCTTCAGTTTCTGAAATATTTAGAAATGGTATCAAGAACTCAAATCTTTTTTAAGTTTCATTTGAACATTGGTCAGTGTATGTGAATATATATTATATAATATATATACCATTATATAATATATATATAATATATAAATAGTATATATATATAATATATATATATATATATATTATATTATATAATATATATTTTGTGGGATGGAACGATTATGAAATTTTTGCCGATACGATGACGATGACGATTAGAGCAACATTTTCAGCCGAGAACAATGACGATGACACGATGGACGATATAATCTGAAAACCAACTATTTTACAAAATTTCCTCTCTCTCTCCTCCTCTCTCTATATATATATATATTATTATATATATTATATATTATATAACTATATATACCTATATTTATAGTAATATATATAAATATATATATACTATACATTATATATATATATTATACTTACTAATGTATATATATAATATCTACTAAACTTCACTTATATAATAATATAAAAAATATACAGCCTCGCTTGTGTAGACCAGGTAGTGAGTCAGGGGTATTTCCAAAACCTACTCCACACAGCAATCCGACAATTATTTTAGAGATAAAAATTTGAATATAACCTTAAGTCTCAAATAGATAATAATAATACATAAATATAATACAATATATATATATATATATAAAATAATAATAATAATAAATAATAATAATATAATAACAATAATATAAGCAATAATCAATAATAATAATAATAATAAAATAATAAAGAATAATCAATAATAAAATAATAACAATATAATATAATAATATAGTTATAATGCATTTAAGAAAGTATATTAATTAATGGACGATTAAGAATATTGTCGGTTCCGTAACGATTCTTAGATCAAAGTGGCTGTTCCTCAATATGTATACAATATCTCACACCAGGCGGATTAAATGTATGTTTTTATTCTGTTTTTTTTATTTTTTTATTTTTTTTTGCAAGTGCAAAAAAATTTAATACGAAAGTCGAAAGGTAATAATGATGGATGTATAAAAGATTTAAAAGATAACGGAGGGAGGGCTGTAATCGTGATGGATGAGCAGTGTTCATTGTCTTCTTCAATAAATTTTTCCTTTCCCTCACATTCATGTCCTTCTAAAACAAATCTTGTTTCTTTCCTATAAATCAGGTTCGATCTTGCCTGATCCCTGGCCATTCAGGCTAGAGGACTAGAGACAGCACGTATTGAGGAAATTTGAATTGTGTTCTCCTTATCACTCTCACTTAATTTCATTCAGCTAGAAAACTCGTTGCAGCGATACCTCTTCGAGCGAGCAAGAGCTGGGCTTTGCCATCAAAGGAAAGTGGCGCTTAACCACTCGCTTGGTTCTCCTACTGACAATCTTTTTGGCCTCTTGATCTCTAACAACTTTCTGTAAATCTGCCTTTCCTCCTCTTATTCGAATTGAACTGTGTGCTTTGCTAATTCTCCACTTTGAAAAGGCTAATCTTGGCCTGCGTCAACTATTTCTCTGTCCTCAATACACTAGCACTTTCCCCATCCTGATCAGCGTGTTGGAAGCTCTCACATGTTCCAAACCTGACAGCATTCCGAAAAGGAAGCCCGACTCCTGATTTTCTAAACCTATATGCGCCTCCTCCACTGTGCTTCTACGACTCGTATTCCATCTAAGAACGTTTGAAAACCCTTCTCAACTCATTCTTAGATCATCCTGGTATAATCCTCACTGTTCGATCCGCCCATACGTGCTCTCCGTTGCACACGAAGTCTGAATTCTGCCGATCTCCACCATTCCTCTCAAACTCGCTTTAACCGATTTTTTTTTCGCTCTTAGGTGCTATAACTACCGCTGGCGCAGAACTTTTGCGCGGGTGGTCGGTGCGCCTCTTACGGGACGATATCCAGCAAGAGCATTTGAACCGAGTATGGCAACGCGTCAACTGGCTTGCTCTCCAAGCTCCCCCCTCCTTTGGGTTTTCCTCCTTCTCTTTGCTAACATTTTTCCTAGCTTTCTTTCAAATACGCTCAATATAAATAACGGCTGTTGTTGATGGGGCGCTATGTTCCTTCTTGGGTTATTCCTTTTTGGCAATAACAATAGAGGTTCCTGGCCCTGCTCAGGTATTGTCTGCAGTTATCTCCGCCCCGCTACTTTTCTACTTTTGCTTAAATGATCTTCCTCAAAACCTGCAAACCTCCTCAAAACTCTATCCTACTGCGTTATCTCATTCTAATCCGATTGACCTTCGACCTCAGCATCAACCCCCCCCTACACTTCATTCCTTTTTTAACTCAAATATTAAATTATTCATTTCAAGTTGGGGATACCCAAGCTCATCTGTTTACACTTATACTTTTATAGTATCAGCCTTTTTGCTTTTTGCACTAGCACCTAATTTTACTTCTAAAAATTAACTCTCGTCTTAATAAGTTATACTTAGTATAGTAAAAGCTATTTTAAGAATTTTGAAGCTAACAATTCTTCGGAAAGTGATTCCAGTTGTTTTTAATAAATTCTATTTCCATTTAAGAAGTATTTAATTTCTTTTTCAAGAGTAGGTTTTAAAAAGGTAGATTGGAATATACAGTAGTAAATGGTTGCAGAGTCAATAACTGGTTATTTGCTGGCCGCACCGATTTCGGAGCCGGCTTCATCATTTTAAAATTATGCAGCTCCAGCTTCTGCTTGGGCTCTGACCTTTTTATTATTAATATTATTATTATTATTATTATATATATATATATATATATATATATATATATATATATATATATAGTTATGTATATATATATATATATCTCTCGGGCTCTGAACATCTTTTTATTATAAATATATATATATTTTTTTTATCTGTCCCTTGCTTCTGCTTCACACAAAAAAAATTTTGGGCAGGCTACAACCCCGACCAAATTTTTTTTCCATGCTCTGTATGGCTTCACAAAAAGATTTGATGCTCCGGCGCATTGGTAATAAATTAGGATTATTTAAATAATTTTCTAGAAGCTCTTACTTGTAAAAATAGAAACTCTTAAAAAAATTACTTACATCGAGGCAGTAATCCCGAAAGAAAGCTTGCTACTCCGCCTGTAATAAAAGCCGCTGCCAAAGTTCCTCTCCGTCCTATTCTGGAGAAAGTAATCAGGGAAAAAAATTACATGAAATTTAAAATAACTCATATATATATATATATATATATATATATATATATATATATATATATATATATAGTTATGCTATATATATATATATATATATATATATATATATATATATATATATATATATATATATATATATATATATATATATATATATATATATATATACTCACTTATCCAGCAGGAAATAAGCTACGATGTAAGAAGGAATTTCGATAATCATCAACGAAATGTAATTAAGAAACAAATTTCCTGATAAGTTGCCAGCATTGCTAGATAATCCGTAATACGATAGAGCGCAAACAATCCTAATGTAAAAGTAGTTTAAATTACTGTTCACTTTATTTTAATAAAAAATTAAAAAAATAGAAATGTTAGTTAATTGTTTATGAGTCAAACACACACTTTGTCAATGGGTCAAATATACAATCCATCAACGAGTCAATCATTTACTCCAATGAATCATCAAACATATTCTCAATCAATGAGTCAAACATACACGATACACCCCCATCAAATGTCCACTCATTCAATGAGATAAACATACGCTTCGCACCAATGAGCCAAACATTTGCACCCCAACAATAAGTCAAACGCATACTCCATCAATGAATAAAAAACGATTCATCAATGTCAAACATACACTTCTTCAGCAAGTCAAACACCAACTCAATCACTGAGTCAAATATATACTCCATTAAGTAGTCAAAAATGAGTTGAACATATTCTCAAACAAGGAATCAAATAAGCAATTCACCAATGAGTCAAACATTTACTCTAATGAATCATCAAACATATTCTCAATCAATGAGTCAAACATACACGATACACCCCATCAAATGCCCACTCATTCAATGAGATAAACTTGCGCTCCACCAATGAGCCAAACATTTACACCTCATCAATAAGTCAAACGAATACTCCATCAATGAATGAAAAAAAATTATTCAACAATGTCAAACATACACTCCTTCAGTATAAGTCAAACACCACCTCAATCACAGAGTCAAATATATACTCTATCAAATAGTCAAAAATGAGTTAAACATATTCTCAATCAAGGAATCAAATAAACAATTCACCAATGAGTCAAACACTCACTCTGTGAATGAATCAAAACATACCAACAATATGCAAGAAGGAAAGTTCTCTTCCTCATGTTCGGAAATCTGAAAATGTTCAACACAGTCTTTTTTTGATCGGTCGGAAATCCTTTTTCATCGTTTGCCTTCTGCAGCATATATATATATATATATATATATATATATATATATATATATATATATATATATAGTAGATGGAGCATGCATATATATATGCATATATATATGCATATATATATATATATATATATATATATATATATATATATGTATATATATGAAAATTTATATCGAAATAAATTCTAATATATATATATATATATATATATATATATATATATATATATATATATATACGGTATAGGTATGTGGATATATATATATATATTTATATATTTATAGTAGTTATAGATATATTCTATATATATATATATATATAGGAAATATCATGGTTTGAATATTGGAATTACTGGTCAATAAACAAAATAAAAAATTCTTCTTAGGCCAAAAACGAAACTGCAAACAAAAGTTATGAAGTATTATTATAAAAAGATTAATTTTCAAAGTCTGAGAAGAGTTACTACTGTACAAGAATTGAGAATCATATTTGTTTTTTAAGGAGACGAAGGGGGGGGGGAGAGGAAGAAACAGTCATAAACGAAGTCCTCAAAAGAGACATAAGTATTGAAAATTCTGTTTTAATTAAAAAATTTCCACAGAAATTATCTCACCAAACAGATTATAACAATTTATCGTGTGTGTCAAATATAAGTAGTATATATATATATATATATATATAAGAGCATATATATATATGTAGTATAGGAATATAAGATAGTATATATATATAGTATATATATATATATGTTATAGAGGTGGAGTAGGTGGCAAGTATATATATATATATAGTATATATATATATATATATATATATATATATATATATATATAGAGATATATATATAATAATAGATACAATGATGAATGATATAACTTTAGAGATATAATAAGAACGATTAAAATTTATTATTTATAATTACCTCATTTAATTTACTTATAGTGTATAAATCCATTTATTATAGTAAAATTAAAATTTAACATAAAAAAAAAAAAAAAATCATTATAAATTATAAAAAATCCTATTAAAAATATAAAAGAAGAAAATAAAAGCTAATTTCTTAAAAATAACCGAAAACTAATTACTAATTCTATCATTGATAATTACCATTGATAAGAAAGTACCAAAAATCCCGGTGCTGTACAGGTGAGTTGAACCCATCTCCAATCTCTGTACAAGTAAGCCAAGAACCCTGTTATTGCTTCCCCAAGGGCGAATGGTATCATTATTACTATTCCACAGAACGTTCTCCATTTTGCACCGATATATTCAATGGCTAGAATGGAACCAATGTTTCTTTTATATATATATATATATATATATGATATATATATATATATATATATATATATATATATATATATATATATACTAGTACATTAGTCTTGCTATAGAAGCATTTGATAATTTTAAAATGATTTCACTAAAAGTACTAAAATCTTACAAAGTAGTTTTTCCCTATGAAATATAGAGAAGGGCAGAATATGTTCAGATCTAGAAATATGAAGACAGTAAAGCTAGCTGGAATGGATCTAATCATTCTTAATAAGGTTAGGTAAGTAATATAACTTCACTTTATAAATCAAATCATTCACAATAAGCTAAGTAATAATTGCAACTTTTGTGAATGATTAGATCATCCGTGAAAAGCTACGTGAAATAACGGTTTAACGTGGATAAAATCGTCCACAATATGTTGTTAAATAATATTCCATTGTGAATAAGATCATCCACATTAAGCTAAGTTAAATAACAGCTTATTGTGGATGATTATATTATTGTCGTAATAAGATAGGGGAAAAAATCTTTAAAATATAATATCTTTCTAAAAGGGGAGTCGACAAAAAATCACAAATTCATGATTAGGGGTAGAAGTTGAAAAAATTCTAGGTGCAGAATTAATTTTAATCAAGGGTTTGCAAGATTGAAGGATTCCTCGCGAGCATCGTAATATTCCGCGCCGCGCCGCAACTTTATATTTTTATAACCGCACCGCAAAGGGATACTGAAACCAGTGATGGCAATTTTGGTGATTTTTTTGATTTTTTTAAAAAAAATCAAATTGTGATTTTTTTGATTTTTTTGATATTTTTGATTTTTTGGACACGATAATTTGCAAGTTACAAATTATATATCGCGTGACGTTACGAATCTGAAAACATAGAAAAAAATAAAAAAAATAAAAAAAATCAAAAAAATCACCAAAATTGCCATCCCTGACTGAAACTGAGTGTCACACCTCATCGCATTGGTTCGTCGACCAAACCTAATCCTAACTGTCTAATAAGACAAACAAAAATTCTACTGAAGCTTACATTAAACTATTTTCGTAGTGAAATAAAAATGCTCAGCACACATCTATTTCTAGTAAAAATTACTCAAGTGATAATATAAAAAAACAGTAAGGACTTTCGAAGTTAAAGCGTCCTCTTCAGATTCTTTTAAATGAAAATTTGAATATTTTTAATAAAGTAAAACTATATTTAATGTTAATAACATTTTCTGTATTTTTAAGGGTGTCTGAACAAAATGCTTTGGCGTTGAAAGAAATTACTTTTAATTGTTTATTAAGGAAATTTTTGTTGATACTATCTTTGTATAGAGATCTCCAGAAATTTATTGCATCACCCTGACGTATTATAACAGAAATTTCTATATACGTAACCTGTGCATACCAATGATAAATGAAATCTCGAAGCACCCCATGGCTCCCATTCCAATTAAAAATCTGAGGATAAGATAGAGTACATAATTTGGAGAAAAAACTCCTGCCATTCCGCTAATTCCGAACAAAAGTGCTGAAACTGATAAGCCAATTTTTCTTCCGAATGTGTCTGAAACATGTCCCAAGACTGGCGAGCCAATTAAATTTCCAGCCATGTATGTCGCTGATCCCAGTGAAACAAGGAACTCTTCATTACAAACCAAGTTAAACTAATATATATATATATATATATATATAGTATAGGAGTATATATATATATATATATATATATATGTATATATATATGGAAAGAGTATATATATATATATATATGTATATATATATATATATATAGTGGTATATATATATATATATATAAGTGTATATATATATATATATATATATATATATATATATATATATATATATTATATATATATATATATATATAGTATATATATATACATATAAATATATATATATATATATAGTATATATATATATATATATATATATTATATATTGCACGACAATATTTTAGGTATGGGTTCTCTACCACAATACAAACAATAAAGGTTACATTAACATATATTTAAAATTAGTTTATAACTTTCACTATCCGCATCAGCATTAATATTTTGCGGATAGCGGATAGTATTCATCTATGAATTATGAGAAACGTGTGTGCACTACCTTATATATATATATATATATATTCAGCATATATATATATATATATATATATATATAATAGCAGGTAGCAGTATATATATATATAGTTATAAATATATATATATATATATATATATATGTATATATATAAGGTTGTTATACAGCATATATATATATTTAGATGATTTAGAGCACAGTTTATCGATCCATATTCAAAAATCCATATATTAGTTACAGGTGTTAGAATACATTGTTGAATCCTGGCAAAATTTATTGCGGAAACTGTAAAAAAAAAAAATAAAAATAAATAAAAAACAAAGACTTCAAAACTCAATACATTTTTCGAATCCTTGTAAAATTTTAGTTAGGAAAATGTAAAATAAATAAATAAATGAATAAAATAAGCCAATTTTTTTTTTAGGAGCAGGGACATAATATATATATATATTATTTGTAAAGGGTATACACGGCAATCTAGGGGTTGAGCCGATTTGGGAACACAGGATGCTTTTCCATACCCCGTAGGCGGAGAACCCCGCGACACCCAAATACCAAAGAGCGGTTCCGGAGACCCTCCCGGAGGGGGAAAATAGTCCTACCCCTGTAGTCTCCCGGAAGGCCGAGAGAATCTCGACTCCTGCCACATCGGTGGCAGTATATCTCCTTTAAGCCTAGTAAAAGAAAAAAAGCAAAATTTAATAGAAAGTCATTTATTTTAACGAGTAACGTATAAGGTCTCTAAATAGGCTCTCTTAATCATATTACTATAATTATTAGCAATAATATTTTTTATTTTTTTTGTATATTTTCACACTAAAATTTTACTAGGATTCCAAAAATGTATTCTTTTCGCTGTAGCTGATAGCTTTGAGATATATATGCAGCAGAGCATATATATATATATATATATATATGCATATATATATATAAGAGTTAGAATATATATATATATATATATATATATATGTATATAAGTATATGTATATATATATATATATTTTTTTTTTTTTTTTTTTACATTTTCCGCCCTAAAATTAGCTGCATTCCAGCAATGTATTCCTTTTTCCTGCAACTATAGTTTCTTTTTGAGATATGGATTGATGATAGTTGTCGTTCTAAACCAATTATACCATATATATATATATATATATATATTATATAGAGAGTTAGTATATATATATATATATATATATATATGTTATATATAGTATATATATATATATATATATATATATGTATATATATATATATATATATATATATATATATATATATATATTAAAAAGCAAGGGATCTATAAGGATGAGAAGCACTTATGCTGAAGATAGATAATAGTTTCAAACTCTGCAAAACGATGACGTATGTACAATAGCAACTTTTCTATATCCCCAGATACAAAACATACTTCCTGAACCACGTGTTTTACAGAGGGTTAAAAATTAATTTAGAATGTCTATGTGATGAAATGCCGCTAGGCAGAAATATCACCATCCAATTAAAAGCAAAAGATCACACAAACAGACATGCAATTCCATCTGTTAGCGATCATTGCTGAATCTATAAACGTTCTTTTGACTTCTAGCAGATGAAGAGTCTCGTTCAGAGGTGTCAAAAGACACTCTATCATTGTGATCGAAGAATATCAAAAAGAGAAAAAGCTTGGAATCAGGATAAAGATCCACTGGTCGTGGAAATGATTATTGTAAAAGTTTTCCATATCTTGCAGAAGTCGTCAGGGAATTCCTTGCATACCCCCAACAAGTGTATGCAGTAAGGACTTTCATGGTGCAGAACTCATTTACGACGAAAAGAGAAGATAACAAAATCTCCCCTGAAAGAGCTTCAGAAGCTTTTGTTTTTGAACCATAATTTGAGAATTATTAATTTCAAGCATTAATATATAACCTTTTTCCCAATTGGTGGAGGCTTGGGAAAGAGGTTTGTGGGGTGCAAAAGAGTTGGGTCCAAGTGTCCTGCACTCTGGTAACACGGGTACATATATATATATATATATATAGTAAATATATATATATATATATATAGTATATATATATATATATATATATATATATATATATATATAGAAGTATAGTAGTATATATATATATATATATATATATATATATATATATATATATATATATATATATATATATATATATATACAGGCAAGTTGAATTTATAGTACCTGTGGCTAAAACTCTAAAAACTTAACTATCCGCCATCCGTGACTGGTAACCGCGGATAGTGCTTTAACTATCCGCCCGACATCCGCGGATAGTGAAAAATCACTATCCGCTACACCTCTAGTTCTCTAACACAATACAAACAATAAAGGTTACATTAACATATGTTAAAAATTAGTTTATAACTAAGATATCACATGTTAAAGTCATATTTCTCTGAACACTAGCATACATTCATTTGTTTAACGGGTGAGTACATTTCTGTCATTCCGTATTAGACTCTGTATGTGTAGGTTACTCATCTGATTGTCTCGTTTTGCGCGTTTACGTGTGAGTGAATAGTGTGTATAAGTTCAAGTTAAGATCATCATGGGTGACACCATGAATGTGTTCACATTTGCAGAAAAAACAGACATGCTTTTAACGTATGGCGAGCGAGGTACATCAAAATGGTCTTGCTGCCGTTCGAAGATATCGTGAAAAATATCCCAACAGAGGAAGAATACCAGATCGTAAAACGTTTGAGGCCATTGTAAGACGTCTCAGGGAAAATGGCACGTTAAAGCCTGTACGAGCAAACGCCGGTCAACAAAGACATAGACGTATTGCTGACGTTGAAGAAGAAATACTCGATGCTGTTCAGTTATCTCCTAGTACTAGCACCCGAAGATTGTCTCTTCGTTTCGATGTGTCCACTACCAGCATATGGCGAACAACAACTGTTACCGCATTTCACGTACCACCTGTGAAAGAGCTGCTACCCTGACATGAATTTATGAAAGCACCGACTATCTTCCCACGTGGTTAAGTATCGAAATGCACACGAGAATCCAACTTCTGAGTCGCATGCTTCGTTACCGTTAATGAATCCTTGCTTTACAAGGAGATAGGGATTACTAATTATCGAAACCACCCATAGCTGGATGATGAAACCCTCATACGACAGCTACTACACATTACCAACATACCTTATCATTAAATGTCTGGTGTGGTCTTCTAGGCGACAATTTAGTCGGCCCCTTCTTTTTGCCACCTAGGCTTTCTGGGGTATCTTAACTGCAAGTTTTGCAGCATCATCTACCTGAGCTTCTACAAGAAATTTCGATTGCCAATAGGCAGGGGATGTGGTTTAGGCATGACGGTGCCCCGGCTCACTATTTGCATATTGTGAGGAATTATTTAAACACAACCTACGGTCACCGATGGGTAGGGCGCAACTGTCCTGTGAAATGACCACCACGTTCCCCTGATTTAACGCCATTGGATTACTTTCTGTGGGACTGGATGAAGCCTATGGATTATTCTACGTCTGTTGAAACGCAAGAAGAACTACAAAATCGGATCGTGGATGCCGCAGCAACTACCCGACTCTGTCGTCCTGATAGCTATAACGCCAACGTGCCAGAGAGCATGATTAAACGTCGTAGCAGATAATGCTGCAATTCAGGAAGATGGGCCCACTTTGAACAGTTTTACTAACTCACCAATGAGTAGTAACTAAATAAGACACAAATAAATAACTGTATGACCCAATATCACGTTAATAAAGTATTTTCTGCCCTATTTTTACATGACCAAAATTGTTTATAATGTAGTTGGGAACCCATACGTAAAATATTGCCGTGCAATTCTGAAACAGAGATATAATATATACTATATATATAGTTTAGATTATATATATATATATAAATATATATCTATTATATATAGATATATATAATTATATTAATTATAATAATATATATATATCTAAATATATAATTATATATATTATAATAACATATCTAAATAATAATATATATTATATAGTATATAATTTATATATAAAATAATATAATCATATAACTAATAATTTAAAAATATCTATATATAGATGTAATAAACTCTTTGTCATTTTTTTACTGATATATATTATATATATAATATGAATACAATCATTTTTATTAAATAAGTAAAACATATAATTTTTCAGTTCTAGAGTAATTTCACAAAGTAAAGTGAAATAATAAACAAATACAGAGATTCCATTAAAACTTTACAATTACAATACAAGACGCAGAAGAATAGATTGATGAATTTTTATTCGAGAACTTACAGAATTAATATTTCCATATAATAACGAATTGAAAAGAAAAAAAAAAATCTGTTCTAATCCAAACTACTGATATAATTAATCAATCTTCAATGCATCTGCAAACACTTTTAAAATTTATGTCCAAATTATGTTTTAAATATTATAATATATATATATATATACTATATATAATATATAAGATATATATATAATATATATATAGTATATAATATATAATAAAATATATATATATATATATATATACTATAAGGTAATATAGCATGTATACTACTAATATATATATAACAATATTATATGTATATATTATTATATATAATAATATATATATATATATAGATGTAAATATATATTATATAAATATTAAGGCATACCTATCACACTATACATGATAGCAGGTAGAGGGCGATTATATACTATATATAATATTATATATTATATTTATTATATATATATATATATATATAATACTATATATATAAAATAGTATATATATATAAATATTAATATACTATGATATATATAGTAAATAATATATATATATATATATTATATATATAAGATATTATATATAATATTATACTTATAGATATATATATATTATATATAATATAATATTATATATAATATATATATCATATTATATAGTAAATATATATATAGTGATATATATATAATATATAAGAGATTATAATATTATATATTATATAATATATATATAATGTATATAAATGGTATTAAATTCGATGTTAACTCCCTAGAGGAAATTTTTTTGCGGGAAACATGGTTAGAATAAGATTAGGAACGGGGGAATAAATAACACTATTTTTTCTTAGAATTTCATTATTAGTTAAGTTTTGGTCTATAGTTATTGTTAAGTTAATTTATTAGTTTAATTGTAAGTTAAGATAAGCAACCTTCACAACAAATTTTTAAGAATTCATTTAAAACAATTCTTAATATGAAAAATGTTAAAATTTTTTTGCTTAAATGCTCATTTTCGCATAATGTTTGAAAAAAATCTGCTCGGCTGGAGTATACGTTGCGATATAAAGCCTATTATATGAGTACTATATAAGATATACTATATATAATATATTTTAAAATAATAATATATTAAATAAAAAATTTTATTAATATAGGTATATAGTATATATTATATATAAGAATATATATTATATATAAATATAGCATAAAATGTTATATGATATATATATATACTATATAGTATAATAATATATATATATATATATATATATATATATATATATATATAATATATAATATATATATATATATATATATATATATATATATATATATATATATATATATACGTCAGTTCGACATTGCTTCAAAATTATGTCGGAATTGTATAATTGGAATTGTATAAAAAGAATTGTATTTGAAAAGGAAATCCAATAATAAACTAACTAATATTAATGAATAATAATACTAATAATAATAATTAAAATAATAATTGATAATAAATAATAAATAATAATAATAAATAATAATAATAATAATTAATAATAATAAATAATAATAATTAATAATAATAATATTAATATAATTAAAATAATAATAATAATAATAATAATAATAATAATAATAATAATAATAATAATAATAATAATAATAATAATAATAATAATAATAATAATAATAATAATAAATAATAAAATAAGAATAATAGATAAATGATAATAATAATAATAATAATAATTAATAATAATAATAATAATAATAATAATAATAATAATAATAATAATAATAATAATAATAATAATAATAATAATAACTAATAATAATAATAAAATGAATAATATAATAAGAATCAATAATATAATAAATAATAAATAATAATAATAATGCAAATAATAATAATAATAATAAGAAAATAATAATATAAAATCAAATAATTATCATAATACTCATAATAATCATAATAATCATAATAAATAATGAATAAATAAATAATAATACAAACCTAATTATAAATAAAAACACATAACAATGTTAAAACAACAAGTAGTGATAATGGAATATAAAAATGTTATGAATAAAAAAAATGCTATAGAAAATATAATAGTAATTAATAAAGTATAATACTAATAGAATAGTTATTAAGATAAAAATATTTAATATAAGATAATTAGTGAATAAATATATTAAAATATGAATATAATAATTATAAATTATTAATCAATAAATAACTATTAAACATAAAATACTTTTAATTATAAAAATATTAAATTAATGATTAATAACGTAATAATAAGTAATAATAAATAATAAAAAATAAGAAAAAATAAAAATAATTAAAATATAAAAAATAATAATAAACAGAAATTTATATAATCTAATATATATAATAATAATAAATTTTACATTATAATAAATAATATATAATTAAAGAATAATGAATTAAAAATAAATAATTGATATAATAATCAAATAAATTTGAAAGAATATATATATTATAATAATAATCGAACGCGGGACACACGAGAAGTCACCATATGAGATAGATTCGCCGAAGTATTGTGTTAGGGAAAAAATGTACTTTGAGTAAATAAAAGAGTTCTAGTTTTAATGAGCGTATCAATATATTCCTAGTCCGGATGGATCTAGAATTGGACAATGTACTTTGGCTAATTATGCTTCCAGTTGTCAGAGATGACATATTTAAATTAGAAGTGAAAGCGTCTAGACCATGAGACCAACCTAACTATACAACAGTTTAACAATTTTTTACGTACAACTAAGTATTCAATAAATAAAAGTAATACTCAAGATATATATACATCATATAATTTTTAAGTAATATCATATATAATTTATGATATATTATAATATATTAATATATCTTAAAATAATATATTATATTTATAATTTAATTTAATTTAATAAATAAATTATAAATAACTTTTAAATTTAAATAAAATTCTATTTAGCATTATTAGACTCTAAGCTATTTCTTTATAATGTTTTGACTGCCTATATATATATATATTATTTTATTATATTAGATATTTAAAAATATTTTATATAGCATAATCCGATTAAAAACATGTATACAATTATAATACGCAGTCTTATATATAATATTCTTATTAAATAAAACTAAAATAATCTATACAAAACTTTATCCACAACTACTCTATTTTATATAATTTAAAAAATATTAAATTATATATAAAATATTAATAAATTATAAAATAACTAAACACACTATATAATAAATTTTAGAGAGAGATATATCTCAATCTATACTAATATACTTATAATAAGATAAATCTTAATACTACCAATATATTAAAATTATAACTAAATAACACTTCGAAGAGAGATTATCTATCTTCTTTCTATCTATACAAACTATTCTAACTCTAGGTATCTATCTAGTGATATTCTATCTTTCTACTTATCTAATTCTATGTTTAATATTTCTAATTTATCCATAATCATATCTACTATAGCTATCTTAACTCCTTATTTCTATATATCAAATCTAATCATATCTATCTATCTAAATCTAATCTTAATCGCTTATCATACCTCTTACTATCTATCGTTACTACAAATCTATTTCATCTTATCTCTTATCTATCTAATCTCATCTATCTATCTCATATCTATCCTTTTCTATCACTCTATTTCCTAGATTAATTATCTATACCTATCTATCTTAAAGTTATTTTTATCATCTGATACTATATTATTAACATATTAATAGTATCTATACACTATATCAAGAATATATATTAAATTAATATATATATTTATAATATTATTATATATATATTATATATATTAATCATATATTTTCTATATATATATGTATATATATATAATATATAGATATTTAAATTATTCTATATATTAAATTAATTATCTATATCTTTCAAAACAACTGTGATGTATAATATATATATAGTTAATATAAATATAAAAATAGATAATAAAATAAATAAAATATTATTAATAAATAAGATATGTATGTTATATTATGTATTATTAATAGATATATTATATTTTAATTTTATATATTATATATTATATTAATTATACATTTATAATTATTAATTTAATAAAAATATATATATATATATATCTAAATAATATATTATATATAAATTAAATGATAGCTTATATATATTAGGAATATTAACTATTATATATAATAATATAAATATATATATTATTTGGATATGAATAATTTATATTATATATAATTATTTTAATATAATAATATTATATATATATTTATTAATAAAAGTAATTTATTAGAATAAATTTCAATATATATTATCTATATGTATAAATTATAGGTATTTTTAATATTTATATTAGTATAAAA
The DNA here is from genome assembly GCA_015478945.1 of Trachelipus rathkii. Lineage (NCBI taxonomy): Eukaryota > Metazoa > Arthropoda > Malacostraca > Isopoda > Trachelipodidae > Trachelipus > Trachelipus rathkii. The sequence goes on from JABUQX010017938.1 coordinate 59,054, forward strand.
TTCAACTTATATTAAGTCCGGGAATGGGGGGTGGTATATATAATCATTAAAATATAATTTAATATTATATAATTATATATATTATATATAAATAATTATATAAAAATAATAAGATTATATATATTATATTATTATATTTATTAAACTATATATATTAATATATATTCAGCACTATATAAAAATTTTTTTAAATTATTAGATATATTATTATAATATATATACTAATAAAAAATATAATAATAATTATAAATACTTTTAATTATCTTTATAGTAAAGACAGATATATTCGTCAGTCAATGTAAGTAAGAACTAAAAATATGATATTATTCAATTATCTTTTTATAGTATAAGTTGAACATTTTCTAGTAATATATATTAAATGAAATATAAAATATTTAGTATAGAACGATAATAAATTTAATAGTACATCAAATATAGATGAAAAATTATCAATGAAAATCACATGTCAGAGTTTAAATGATAACGAAGTTTATTAATGTTATTAAAGTACAGAGTCTCCACTACTATGTATAATTAAGATATTTAGTAAATGAATATATAATAGTTTATATAAATATTAATATTAATTTATTTAAGTCTATATTATTATTATATATAAATATATATTTATATAATATTATTAAAAAATACTAATTCATTAAAAATAATTATTTAATATTTATTTAATATTATTAAGAAAAAATTTGGAGAAAATTAATATCCAAGTAGAAAAATTTATATACTAATTTCTAATTAACCATTCATAATATTTTAATTTATTATTTAAATATAAACAATTAATAAAATATTTTAATAATATTAAAAATAATAAAATTATTATTATAATAATTTAATTTAATTATAATAATTTAATTTAATTTTATAATTATATAAATAATTTATAATAAAGGTATTTTATAAAAAAAAATATAATTAAAATTAAATCTAACATTATAGAAATGTATGTTAATTAAATTGAAAATTTCAAAGCTGTTGAATACAATGACTGAAGTTATATTGTAGTTAATAAATTTAAATAAAATAGGTATTTGTAAATCGGAAAAAAAACACTAGTGATTATTGTGCATATATTATAATTATTTTTATTAAGAGACATGTCACCTTCACATGAAATCTGAGTGACCAGGGTGTTCAGTCTTTTCGTATATTACATTAAGCTGGTGTCACCATGTCTGCGACGCGGTTTGTGGATTAGACCTAAATTTTTTTTTTAATATTTATATAAATCAATGAAAATATGGAGATAAAACTTTTTAATAATCAATATAAATTTATATATAAGTTAATAAAATAAATTATTATGTATGTTAAATGTTTTGTTAAGTAAAATATTACTTGTAAGACAAAGGTGTGGCTGTGCGCTCAATTAACTTGCCTCAAATCAAGCTCGCTTGGCGATTACTAATGAATTCGTAGACCTGTAATTGGGTTATTAGGACAATTTCAGAAAAGAGTACATTTATTAACATAGTGATTCATCATAATTCTTTGCGTTGAAGCTATGGTTAGGGTTCAAGGTATCATGTATGATAGGTAGTGATGTTGGATTAAAGGACATCAGCAGTTATTATAAACCCTGATCGTTGTCGTAAGGTGAGGGCATGAATTTTGTGAATTTTTATGAGGTACTTCATTGTGGTATTTTATTACCGTCTAAGGATAAGTCATGTTTGTGGGTTCTCCAGTATTAGTAATTGCAGAGGTTACAGATTTGTGGAAAAACAAGAGAAGGAATTTTGATATTATTCACATTGGGAGAATTGGTTCGGCCGTTGCAGCCTCGTTCCGTTGGAGGTTGATAAATCTGTTCGATCTGAGAAGATGTATTATGAGCGCTGGATAAAGAATAATGTTAATAGATCAAGGGTAACGATCCCATGATAGAAGGGATGGAGGTAGCATGTGGTTCGTGGTAGATATAGAAACATGGATTTGGGAGGTTTAAATCAATTTGGTGGGTTTGTTATTAATTTCTGTTCTTGGTCTTTTTAAGAGAATCGAGTTATGATATGTGTGTGGGTAAAAGAAAAGTTACAGGTATTAAAAAAGATTTTCCCATGAGTCGGAAAGGGCCGAGGGTCAACCATTATAATATATTGTTTTTAATGTATGACCTAAGAATAGGGTAAATATGTGTAATAGAGAAAAGATCATTAATGAACAGTGGAAAGAGAGAATGTCTTCAATAACTTTTGTGTAATGGTATTAGTATGTGAGGTAAACCTTGAAGCAGATGTGGTCCCCCGAACAGACACGTGAGTATAAGAGGCGATTAAATAAGTAAAGGATTATTAAACGCGTAAATATCTATATAAAAAGCAAGTGTCCCGGGCTATTTTGGACCAAGTTAAAAGAGTAAGGGGTGTTTCAAGGAAAGGACTAGTGTTAATATTGTTAGATAAGAGAAGGTTCATAGTGAATTTGATACTTAGTAGTATGTATATAGAGTTCATGAACTAATTAATAGATTCAATCTATTAGACAACATACTTATTACCAATTAATAAAATCAATTATAAGTATGATATATCGGTGTCAGTTGTGTTAGACAAGTGGGAGGAAGAATAATAATGTCATACGAAATAAGCGAGCCAGGTTAGATTAGTGAGAGATAATGGGTAGGTTAAAGGAGAATAAAAATAGTGCACAATCAATAAAGCCCACTAACTTAAGTGCTAGAAGTAAAAATTAGGTGGACAAAGGAGAAACGTTCTGCTAAGAACCAGGTTTTGTTTGTAGTATAAATTATCTTCCTGGCTTTCGTGTAGAATCTAGTTCACAATAAGAGATGAGGATAAATTAATTTTTTTTAATAAGAAAGGGAAAGGATAGATACTTAAGAAATGTGAATTTATGTTTGTCAGAGAATAACTGATTCTTAATATAGCAGAGATGGTGAAAAGGTACGTGGGACAGAGGTGATTAAAGAGGTGACGTCAAAACTATAAAAAATTAAAAAATTCGTAGTTTTTGCCAAATCGTTTAGAAGGATCGTGTGAATACTAAAATTTGTTGAAAATTATTTGAAAACGTTGATAACATTTAGCAAATCAAAAGTTTGTTCTATTCTACCTTCAAGTTTGGAACCTTCACGTTAATTTTAGAGCTAGACGAAAAATCCTCGGCAAACGAGTTCCTGGAGAAGTGAAGAAGAAGGATTTCATGCAATGATGATTAGGTAATAAACCCTAGAATTGTGATTGGAGTAAGACAAGATTGTGTTTAAGCAATTTTCCTAATAATATAGAATTTGCAAGTTGATGACTTTCTTTAAATATTGACTAGAATTTTTTCATTTAAGGATTCTTATTTTTAGAGTAAATTTTCTCTTGAAATAAAAGATTTGGTAGTGAATATATGGGTTACTGCTCTAAAGTTTCTATCAAACTCCAAAGCTGATTGAATCGCTAAGTTATTGTAGTCTATATAATAATTATAATCTTTTGAACTATATTTTAATCCCTCCTTACACTCATAGGTATTTCCTAAACATACTACAAACAACAAAAAAAATTGGGCATCACTCTTCCTTTTCTTAGAGCTTTTACGCATATGTTCCCCCCCCTTTTCTATACAAACTGAACTTATTCACATCTATAATCACTACCTTTAAACGATACTTTCTTACCCCAATATCATAGGAACACTAGTTCTCTTAAAAAGCCCAAACAAAATTTACACAAGCCCAACATTATGATTGTTACCGATCCCAAATCCTTTTACTTTACATCCACTACCCTGTACCATAGATGCTATATCTGGGAAAAATCAGCCTCTGTTTATAGACTAGTGAATCTTTAAAAGCTTACCCATACAGTTGAATTGTCCTCCAAGGTCAGCTTGGTTTTTCGAGCTGTTCGATATTCTAGGTCCCATAACCAGCTCACTACATTAAAAGGTAAGTTATAATTTACATATAAATACCCATTTTTAACTGTAATACTCTTGCTACATTTGGAGAACAACAAATTGACTTCCTTAGACGCTTCAAAAAACACACAAATGTTAAAGACCTCACATAAAGATATCACAAATATCTGCCCTCACCTTTACCAAACAGATCACATCTGAAACAACAAAATTTAAACTAAAACTTAAAAACATGACTGCCTATCATAACAGTAGGTCGATGACCCACAATAGACAAACACATGCAACTATTGAAATCACTATTGTTAGTAATTCAACTTTCTATAGAGAACGAGAACAAGTTTCAAAATGGAATCTGAAATTATTCTACACATAGAATACCCATTATCTAACAAACCTTAAGCATAACATAACAAATCAATATTCCGTTGCCAAGATAACCCATTGACTAAAAAACACCGAATTAAACACTCTTTTTCAGAAAATTTTTACCATAGTAACATAACCATTTATTGATAATATTGCGTTTACACCTATTATCTTTATTATTTGTATACATTTTAAGCTAAGGAATCATTCTGCATTTAATTAATAAAAATATATAATTTAGTTCTTCACATCAACCGAACGAACGGGTACAGAGAATCCAGCAGGGAGTCGAAAATTAATCCCATTGAAAATAAATTAGTCATAAAGAAGAGTATTTAGAATAATACTATGTAAATTTTCAGTGAAAAAGCATAGGCGATGTATAACGATAGGAATATATTATAAAATATATATATTATATTATATTATATATTATAATTATATATATATATATATATATATATATATATATAAATAATAATAATATATATTTAATTATATATATATATATATTTATATATCTTATACCCCAAATAAATATTATGTATATAATTAAAAATAAGAAAATAATATGATGGAAAGCAATAGTCATTTATAAAGCAAAAATATATATAATAAATAAAAATAAATAATTTAGCAAGTATATACCATAAATATAAATAGCACAGTATAAATTAAATTATGGTATCATATATTACTGATATGGTACTTATATAAAAGTAATATAAAATTGTATATATATGTTTAAATATATATGAGTATAAAATATATATATATTATTAGGATGAAAAAAATATAACACATATATAAGAAGAGGTAAAGAGGTAGTGAGATCGACTACTGGGTATATGTATATTTATATATATAAATATATATATTATCATTAATATATTTATAAAATATAATATATTATATATTTTTAATATATATATATAATTAAATACATATTATATATATGATATGTAGATAGATATATGTGAACAATAGATAGATAGATAGATGATAGATGATAGATAGATAAGATAGATAGCTTAGATAGATAATAGATAGATAGTGTAAGATAGATAGCATAAATAGAATGAGGATAGGATAGATAGGGGTATAGTAGATATGATAGATAGATAGAATATGATAGATTAGATAAAGTTTAAAGCTGTATGATGAGGTAAGATGAGTGAGGAATAAATATGATACACAGATAGATAAAGATTAGATGATAGATTAGACTTAGATAATAGATAGATAGATAGATAGCATAGATAGATATTAAGTGCATAAGAGAAAAGAAAGATAAAGATAACTCCTTGTATATATTATTTATATAAATAATATAACCTACATATATATATATATATATATATATTATATCTTAAAATAATATATATATTTATATTATATTATATTTAATTATAATATAATATATATATAACTATTACATATTATATATAATAATGAAACTTAAGATTAAATTATTATTATTCTTATGATATTATTATTAATAACACCATCATTATATCATTATTATTATTATATATTCTTTATTATTATTATATTTTTAATAATTATATTATTATATTAATGATTATTATATAGTATATTATCTTATTTAATTATTACTCCATTATTATATTATTATTTCTTTTAACTATTAAATTTTATATTATATATTAATTATCTATATTATTAATTATTATATATTAATTAAAATTTATTATTATTATTATTATTATTTAATAAATATTATTATTATTCGTCCTTAGTATTGAATTAGATTATTATTAACACTGTAGTAATATTATTATATTTTATTTTTATTATTATATATTCATATTATTATTATTATTATCTATTAATTATTATATTTATTATTTATTTATTATTATTTTAGTGATAAATTATTATATTAAATTAATTATTAAGTTATATATTTATAAATTATTGATTAATATATTATTAGTAATATTTTTTATTCTTATTATGCAATTTCTAGATAGAATATTATGAATATTAGATTATTATTATTTATTCACTATTCATTATTATTATTATTATTAATTATTATTATTATTATGAATTTAGATTAATATATTATTAATTAATTAAATATTATATTATTATTTATAATGTAATTATCTTATATTATAATTATTAATATTATTATTATTATTATATATTTATTATTGATTATTATTATGAGCTGACTCGATGATTATGTTAAATCCTGATTATCCTTTTCTTATTTGATTATTATTATTATCGATTTATATTATTATATTATTTATTATTTATTAATTATATATTATTATTTATTATTATCATTATTATTTTATATATAAAAATGATATTATTATTATTAGTATGATTAATTATTATATTATTATTATTATCTATAGTTCATGAGGAACTATTTCGATATTACTATCTCCACCTTATTATTATTAGATATTATTCAAATTTATATTATTTATTATTAATTTTATTATTATATTTCATTATTATTATTATTATTATCATTATCATAAACCCTATTTTTTTATTACTTATATTCATTATTCTAATTATATCTATTATATATTATTAGATTATTAATTATTTAATTTATCATTATATTTAATTATTATTATTCAGTATTATTATCACTAATATCCACGTAGTTAGTATTGGAGTCCTTTTAAATACATTCATTGTTAATACAGATTCCCAATTATAACCAATTCGACATAATTTTTGAAGCAATGTCGAAACTGACGGTGTATCATATTATATATTATTCTACCATCACTTATCATAAAGACGTATCGAGCCATCAATAAACTAATATAATATTATATATATACGGATGATATGAGATATAAATGTATATTATATATATATAATATATAATAACAATATATACTATATATACTATAATATAAGTAATTATAGAATTTATAACAGCAACATTACTCCCACGAGAAAGATTTTTTCAACAAATATTGAGAAAATGAGGCATTCCTAAGCTCAAAAAAAAAAATTTTAACAATAATGAACATATAAGAAAATTGTAATTAAATGAGAATTCTGTAAATAAATTGTTTGAAGTTGCTATCTAACTACATTAACTTAATAACTTAACGAAACTTGACAAACTTAAATAAAGAAATTCTAGAAATAGTGTTATTATTCCCCGCTCTTCTTTATTTTACTACCGAAGTTCCCGCAAAAAATTTCCGGCGCTAACATACGATATAATTACCATATATACATATCATTATATAATATATATATACTAATATATATATATATTATATTATATACTACTATATTATATATTATATAGATCTAATAATATAATTAATATATCTTTATACTATCATATATTATATATATATATATATATATAATATATAATATCTATATATATTATCATATATAATATATATACTGATATATATATATATATTATATATATATATATATAATAATAATATATAATATATATAATATAAATAAAAATATTACATAATATACTAAAATTTTATATATATATATATATTATATAATATATATAATTACATATATATATATATTAATATATTATATATTACTATATATATAATATTATATATATATACTATATAAAATATAACTTATATATATATATATAAATATATAATTATAATAATTATATTAAATAAATATATAATATAAAGATATAAAACATATATAATTATATATTTAATATATATGTATATATATATATATTAATATATATTGATAATATATATATATATATTAATAATATATATATATACTAATTAATCAATAATATTAATAACAAATTTGTAATAGAATATGAATGGAATAAACGAGAAAATAATTTATTTTAGGTAGTTGGTCAATAAATTAGATTAGATAAGATTTTTTTTTTCTTTCAAATTCATTATTATGCTAAAATCATTTAATGAAGTCACGAAAAAATTCTTATTTTTTTTTATTTGTTTCAATCTATAATTCTACCAAAATGACTCCAACCATGTTTAAATATGTCACTGCGTACTTTGTGAAAGTTATTACCTTTAACTATATATATATATATATATATATTATAATTAATTATATATACTATATATATATATAGTATATATATATATATATTTATATATATAGATATATATAATAATATAATATTATATTTTAAATAATAATATATATACTATATATAATATAATTAGAAAATATATATAATATACTATATTATATATAATAATATATATATTAAATATAATTAGTAATATATAAAAATATATATTTATATAAATATATATTATTAATAATATATATATATATAGTAATGCTAGAATTGATCCATGTAATTCCTTCTTTTACCATATGTATAAATCAGACAAGAGTCAGAGACACTAATTAATGTCAGTTTAATTTTTCGCATTTTACAGATGGGGAGAGCTCTGTTGTTTATTTTTTTGTGCGAGAAATAACATAGTGTAAATAAATGCAAAAATAATTACCCGTGTGAGTATCTTATATATATAATATATAATAAATTATAAATATATATATATAATATAATATATAAAATATATAAATATATAATATAATATATATATATATATATTATATAATAATATAATTGTAAATAAAGAGAGAGGAGAGAGGAGAAAGAGAGAGAAGAGAAAGAGAGAGAGAGAGAGATAAAGAGAGAGAGAGAAGAGAAGAGAGAAGAGAGAGAGAGAGAGAGAGAGAGAGAGAGAGAGAGAGAGAGAGAGAGAGAGATGAGAGGGAGAGAGACCCAATCTAGAAAGCAAGGCAAATGACGTTTTTCGTATTGGTTTCTAAATTTGACACCTCTAACACAAATGGGGTGGGACAATTTTATTTTTAGGCTAGCACTTTCACGGAATGTGTTAGTAACTATCAACTATTCGATGATTAAAAAAAAAAAGTCCTTAATACTTTATCACTAAAAAGTCTTCGTACTTCAATTATAAAAAAATTAGGTAATAGTCCCGTTTGAGGATAATCCTATCACAGATATTGATATTTAGAAAAGAATACATTGAATTTTAGACATTTAAACTACAGAATTTATTCATATCTTTTCCATTCAAGAATGTGTTCGAATGCATGCAATCGAATATATAAAAAAAAAATATTATATTATATATTAATATAAATATATTAAAATTTGTAAATATATTTAAAATATAATAAAAAATTATATTTTAATGAATCAATATTATAAATTAAAAAAAAAAAATATTATAAAAATTAATAGAAGTTAATATATTAAATTAATTATATATAATTAGATATATTAATAAATACTTAAAATATATAAATAATTATTTATAAATAAGTAATTTATTAATAAATAATTAATATATAAAATATTATTATATAATAATAATATATTATAAAAAAATATAAATAATAAATATATATATTATATAATAATAATAAATATATATAACATATTTATATAATAATATATGAATATAAGATAAAGAGAAACGTATAAGGGCTAATGAAAAAAATTGAATAAAAATATTAAAGTATATAATCTGTAATATTATACTTAAAATATAAATATATAATTAACAATAAATTAATTTAATAAACAAAATTAATAAATATTATATATATAAGAATATGATTACACCTAAATAAAAAAATATTTAATGTTGTATTTTGTAATTCTAGTTTCATAATTTGTTACTGTATATAATAATATTAATATTTAATATATAATTATATTTTATAATAAATAATATAATTATTCCAATGAAATATGAAATATATTAGATAAAATTTAATATTAATACAATAATGTCTTGATTGAGATAATATCTATTATATATAATTAATATATATATATAAAAAATAAATCTATATGTAAATTAGTTAGTAATTTTATATAAATATTCTAAATATTTCCTCAATAAATTGAATATTTATAAAATACTTTGAAGATAAAGATATTGTATAAATATATATTTTATATTTTAAATATATTCTGAATAAATCTACAATATTTAATAATATATATAAACATAAAACATACGTTTTTTTATTATATATATTATATATATATATATATATAAGTCGTAAATAAAAAATATACAAAATTATAATTATAATATATTTGATTGTATTAAACTAGAATTTAATTAGACTATTGGCCTATTATGTCCGAGTACTTAGAATTAATAAAGTTATGAGATGTGTAGACCATATATATATATATAAATCAATTTATATATGTTATTTATTATTATAAAATGAACCAAATATATAAAATTATTAAGTTTGCTTTAAAGTTATATAATGGGAAATGTTACATGTAATTTAAAATAAAGTTAAGTATATCTTAGACTTTAAGTAAATAATGTTATTTATTAACTTATTTAAACTTAATAATAAAAATTATCATAATTCTACTATTTAACCAATGAAATTCTTAATAAGTAAACAATTTATGAGTTCATAAAATATTTAAAAAAGTAGCGGAAAAAATATAGAGCGGAAAGCTTTTTTGATACCGCAACAGGATGCAAGTCACAACTCCTAATTTCCTGACGACTCACCGCCGGCACTTCCGCTTAATCCCAATTATTACTGGTAAGAATACCCGACTACGGAGCGGACTTAAGCGAGACTAAAAGATGCGAGAAGTTGCCCACCCTCTGAATATATTATATTATATATAATATTTAATAATATATATCTAAATATATATAATATAAATATATTTTATCATTAATCATATTATTATAAAAATAAATATATATAATATTTAAATTATAATTATATATAAAGATAAATATAAAAGATATATATAAGGTAATATATATATATATAGATATATATTATATAATCTAATAATATAAAATGTTATAAATATATGTATTAAATGGGAAAAAGGACATAATATAGTATATCTAAATAATAACATAATATTCTAGATATTTATAAATTTGTAAAGTTTAAGAAATTATTATATAATTAATTATATATATATAATATAATTTACTAAATATATTATAATATATTATATAATCTCTATAATAATAATTATTAACTATATATATTATTATATTAAATATTATATATATATTAATTAAATATAAAAATACTAAACTAATAATAATATATCTATTTATATATTATATATTATATATTATATAATATTAATTAAGGTTAATACTATTGAATATATATATATAATAATATATGACATATAAAACACTATATATATATATTATATAAATATCATAAATAAAATAATTATAATATATATTATATTATATATATATATTATTATTTATAATATTATATATATTATTATATATAGTATATATATATAATATAAGTGATTATATATATAATATATTAACTATTATATAATAATATAATATATATATTGGTAATATTTGTATAATAATATAATAATATATATATATATAATATTATATATGTATAATTATATATATAATACTTATATATATATAAAAATATTAATATATATATTATGATATATATATATCGTCGTCAGGGGGGGGCAGGGGGGGCAGCGTGCCGCCCCTATGAGTCGTTACTCTTAATAGAGTCTACCTGCCGAACTTTTTTGATCAACGTCCATATCGGGTGGCCGTAAGTACGTTTTACGATATATTATATGTATTCATACTTATAATATATATAATATAAAGTAATAAAATATATAACTATATATATGATATAGTAATATATATATACTATAATAACTTAATATTATATATATTATATGGCGAAGGCTAGTTGCAATGGTCATTTTCTACATTTCTCTTTACGATACGAGGTCTTCTACTCATTTTATATGCCTCTTTTAAATGTCATTTCCATTAAAAAGTTGTTATTTCTTTGCTATTTTTAATGTTGAATTGGTTACATATATAAGTCTAGGATTGAGCTCAGACGAATCTCTATTGCCACGACTTGAGTAAGCATTAATCTTCAATGTTTTTACCATTATTAAAGCAACAAATGATATGATCACTCAACAGCGGCTCAGTGTAAAGTTAGTAGTTCAATTTCATCAATCATGGACTATTAGGAGATGCTTGGCACGTACGTTAACTAAATATTAATAATTAATTTTGTGTATTTATTCCTGAAAAGTAGGAATTTTTGTTGTAACATATGAGGTAAGTTTCAAATTTTTAAAAAACTATTCTGCTTACAACACAGAAATTAATGGTTTTCAACATAGTTTTCTATGCTTTTAATTCTTAGTACATCTCTTGAATTAGTAACATTATTAGTCTAACTGACCATATGTGCTAGAGATTTACAACTAGTAGAACATATGTATATATTTAATATATAATAGTACATATATATATATATATTTATTATATATATATATATATATAGTATTATTTATCAAGGTATATATATATATATATATTATACTATATACTATATATATTTATATATATATATATACTTAATACTATATATATATATAGTATATATATATATATATATAGAATATACCTATACTATATATTATATATTAATATATATATATAATATATAATATATATAAAATATTATATTAATGATATATAATATTATATCTAAATTATATAATTATATATTTATATTATATATATATATATATATATCTATATATATTAATATATACATATAATATAATATATATATATATATATATATATATATATCAGTATTATATAATTATATATATATATATATATACTATTCCTTGTTGCAGTAAGTTTGAAAAAGGACGAAAACTCAGATAAAAATGGAAATAGTAGAGGGGAAAACGAAGATGTCAACTAAGACTCCACAAAGGCCAATCCTCTACTTCGATAATTTTCGTCATGATGAAGAAGCCCACAACCCTAAAAAAACCCCACATCTCGACGAGTCAACCATACATGGGTCCAAATTCTCTGAGCTAGCGTTCCAGTAGATGATCGTCCAGCGAAAAGAAATGGTACGAGTACGCTTATACATCATGCTATATAGATTTTGACTGAGCAAAAGAACAAGTACAGAAAGAGTGTTCGGATTCCACTAAGACCCTATAATATTTTTTGGAAGATGCTACCCACTTAAATAGGAAATTCAATTATGAACTGATTGAGAGACATATTCAACCGTGGCTGACATATCTCCAGGCAGCCTAAAGGGATCATTTTGGTCTAAGTTTGTATGTTGTATTATCCACCAAATTAAGTTTCGGTCAGATAGGTCTAGGCTCTTAATAATAAGACCTTTCACGAAATATATAGATGTTCAATCTGCGGTTTGTACGGGATCATACAAACAAATAAGGGCATAAAACTGCTGTTAAGTTCTGCAAGAGTAATCCTTCACATGAGTGCCGGTGGACATCCAAATAACCAGCTTCTAAGAAAATCATAGAAGAAAATAAAAAAATATTATCGCTCGATAATCTTCCTACTGTGTTACATTTTTCTGGTACGCTCGATGTTACCGCTTTCGGGGTAAGCATCATGATGATGGAGCGTTGCAAGATTTGTGCCTCTTACGAATGATGGCCGGAGACAGTCATTGAAAAAACCATTTGAAAACGGGAAGAAAAATGCCACACTACCAACTCCGGTCAGATTCAGAATGAGATCATTTCTCTAAGTAGTACTACATACTATTATGGAAAGCATGGTCGTAATATAGGTAAAGGAAGCTAAGCATAGTAGCAGATGCGAAACCGCTGAGTATTCTGGAAAGGAACAACTTATCCCAAAGGCGACTATTTCGACCAAATCCGAAGCAGGTCAAAGCGAATTATTCGCTTTGTAAGAACTCAACAGCGTTGACGCAAAAAACCATTTGCGAAAGTAATGGACGATTTTGTCACGCGACCCAGAGAAAACTTGAGATCCTGAGAAATAAGGGGCTTGCGTTTTGATGGCTGCTTTTACGAATGTCTGCTGGCAAAGACGAGAGGTTTCCAACGCAATTGCCGTGCAAAAAGTAATAAAAAAAGCATTGCTCTTCACTATGCTCTCACAGCATAAGAAGATCTAGAGTAATGATATGAATCACAACTACAAGAAATCCGCATATCCTGTTGGGAACACTAAACGCGACATTTATTACGTTTTTTCGCGTAGTCGGTCTTGAGAAGAAAATTACTGCCAAACAATCATTTAACAGGATTTAAAATGTATTCAAGGTGTTTTAAGGTAGCACACTTTGTACGAATGAATACAAACTTAGAGAACCTCCATTGAAGGAAATACCACTAGCCAATCTATGAAAAAGAACGCTTTCAAGTTGCGAATTCCAGCGGCATGTAAGTGCTGTCTATTTCATCCTGGCTATTGAATATGATTATGCGAAGTATTTGTCTGCGATGTTAGAGCCCGTTGTAAATGCTCTCCAATCCAATACCTGGATATCGTCAAACCTCGCAGCACATTCAGCATATTGTGGGGTTAGGAGCATCGGAAAGATGAAGAAAAAAATCACCGAGTGAAGAATGTAAAGAAGCTAATCACAAATGCCGAAAACTGGCTTGATCTGAATATACCATCAGCAACATCCTCGGAGTCTTCTGGCGAAATTATATTTTTATAATAACTCAGAAATCTCGTAGATTCTTAACATCTTCTTTTGGAATTACGTTTCTATTGACAATAGAAATGCGTATGCATTGACAATCTGCCTTTTCCACAAATGCTACTCAACAACAATCGGATTGAGTTAAAGGAAAAGACACCTTCATTTTATAGTTGTTTTTACCACTTTGAAGGCATAGAAGAAGAGCTAGAACTTTGGTACAAATTAGAGGACAAGAAATTGAGTAGATGAAGAACTAAAGATTCTGGTTTGTCTCCCAAGTCCTTGAAAGGAACTGATACTTTTTTTCGTCGGCCTTCAGCATGCACCACCAGTAAGAGAACACTCTTCAGTACTTTTCTGCGAGGATCAAAGACTTGGCTGCGAAGTACGATGGGAAGACGACAGTTAAAGGACTGGAGCTGATGCTGACAAGAAATTTGAGTTTTGGACCAATTTCTGAGTTATTTTATTCAAACAGTAGTTGATAAATTTGGCTTGACCCAAGGAAATTAATTTTTAATAATATCATATTTTGCAATATTATTTATTTGTGAATTTTTCATCATTGCATATTGTATTGATATTCATATTCTAATGTAAATAAAATATATTTTTTTTAAAATATTAAATCAGTTACTTCGAAGCTCAAAGTTTCTAAGTTTTTTTTTATGTCTTCTTTATATATATATATAAATATATATTAATTACTTATATATATATATAATTAATTAAATAAATTATACTATAATAGAGCGTGGATTTAATTATATATTCATCACCATCTATATAAAATATATATAATACATTATATATACCTAAATAGAAAGAATCTTATATAATACCGTATATATATATAATATATAAATATATATATATAATATATAATATATATAATATAATAATAATATATAAATATATAGAAGATCATATATTAGATATATATATATATATATAGAAATATATATATTAGTATATATATTACCTAATATATATATAATATATATATACGTATATATATATAATAATACTAATTATTATAATATATTATATATATATATATATATATATATATAATAATATTAAGAATATATAATTATATAATTATATATATATTATTAATAAGTAATTATAATATAATATATTAATAATATAATATATATTATACTATATAAAAGCCCAACTAAAATTTTAAGCTGCCTCCCCCTAGCTTGGAAGCTGGCGACGCCCATGTATAATAAATAAATTGTAAATGTTTAATTATTATATAAAATCTTAAATAAATAAATAGATAGTTTACTTAAATCCCGCATCCGCTTACGTGTTTTATGATAAAAGACTCATTTACTATAAAAGAGGTTGGAAAAGGGATTGCAAGATATTATTTAGATAAACGTTATTTTATATAAGAAGTTATTTCTCTATTTTTATAATATTTTCATTTCATAAATCGTTGTAAAACAAAAGTTATGATTTGTTGAAGACTTAAAAAATGCCATTCCATTATAAAAGTTATATCCTTTATTTCGGCTTTTCCTGATGTCAAACTAAATAGATATCGGACAACTAAAAGAATTTAATTACTTTTATTGTCTTTTTATAAAGCTTTTCAATAGTTTTCAATCTATACTGAGTATCATTTGCATATTTATTATTTAATACTTATAAAGTAAAATTATATTTATTTTAAATTTTAATATCTGGAGTTGCTTCTCTACTTTCAGTGTAAGCACTGTCGATAAAGACCTATTAAATGTTGTGACTAAAGCTTCCCTTCTAAATTTGATTCGTCGTAATTTAATGTAAGTTAATAAGATTTTTTGGTTTTTGTATATTCACTAGTTATCAACATAATTTATTTATGGTTAAATGTGTTAGGAATAACAATTGACGAAAACATTAGTTCTTCTTCCATAAATTAACTTTACGGCACGTGCCTTACATATTTCTAATTAGACTTTGGAGTACGAACGCCAGAAACCCTTTATTTGGTTAAGGATAAATGCGTTTGAGAACTCTACACGTGGTATTACGATTCCTGAAAAAAGGGATAGATTACTTCTATTGGGGTAACTGTTTGTATTTAGGTATTTTAGAATAAAAATCTTCTTAAAATAAATTGGTATATGTAAATATATTTTTATAGGCCACAATATGTATATATTTATTTTATCCCTATGTAGTTAATGGGAGATTAAAGAATATTTAGTGACCCTTTATTTTTGAGTAAGACTGTCATTTTTATAATATGATTATCATTTAGTTTAAATTTTAGATAACTTTAGTTTACCAGTAGTGACATCACGAATTAAGACTTGAGCGTTGTGAGACCTTTATTCGGAATATACTTAGGCACCGAACATCTACTCAACGAAGAGCAGAGTTGAGCGCGGCTGACGGGTTCCGTGCTAGAAACTGTATCTGACAATTTAGAAAGGTCTAACTTCAGCTGGCGCAACTTGTTAGTTACCGCGTTGTACAACCATATCTTGGTGGTACCGAAGGTTGGTTCTCTGAAACGGTAGTACCGGCCTAGCTTAATTAGCTATTCCTCCAGCTATACTTGGTTGTACCGAGTTAGCCTTCCGTCATACTTGGTTGTAAACGGATGACA
>JABUQX010017939.1:0-24856 GCA_015478945.1 Trachelipus rathkii
CAGTATATATAACTTGTGTGTCTGTTTTCAAATCTCGAGAGGTTTGAGGATGTCTTGTTGAAAATATAAACATCCTGGGCCTTACATTATACAAAAAGATGTCTTGGAAACGCTCAACATCCCGGTTGCTGAGGGCAGCTTAAGAGAAACTGGATGTTCTGTTTAGAACTGCGGAGCTTTTTTCCTCTTCAGTGTACTCCCGCTATACGGGTCTATCCGCCCTTGTATGGAGTAGCGCTCTCTCATATCTGGTGGGGCTCAGGTTTCACGCCGGGCAGTTGGCATTTATATGAGGAAACACGAACGAGCTCAGCGATCACCAAATGTTTACTGAGGACCTATTCAACTGTTCATATAATTCCAGTTTCTTGCTAACTTTCCTTATCTTGGCGCTCGCGCATATTATGTAACGAATGTTGGTCGCTTATTCTTCCTTTATAACACTCGGTTACTGCGGCACGGCTAGTCGCAGGGAACTTACCCACTTGCCGTTCGCCACATTTACGACCGCTCATTAGCGTCACAAGGGGTGTGTTCTGCACCAGAGTTTTTGTGTGGCTCTGGTACCTCAGGCTAGTTCGCTGCGGTACTTCTCTTTTCCTTCGCATCTGTTCGTGATTCTCTCTCTTCCTGTGTTTTGGGCTGAATGTTAACTCCTCTATCGATCTCACCTTTAAATACGCCTGCGTCTTGCTCTCTCTCTGCGCCTCGTACTACTTTGGGCCTTAGCAAATCAATTTTTGGTTTGTGCAACTCCACTCCTGAATAGGTATGCCCCGTGAGTGGGGTGATACTGGTAAACGTACAAAAAAAATAAATTGAAGCTACACTTCTTTTCTCATGATTCCTACACCGATACACATGATGCGGTTCTTATCTCATTGAGAGTAGAAAGATATAAGTTGTATTTATAGTGTTTTACGATTTCTTCTCAAGGCCCATATCTTCAAGTCTTTCCGAGAGAAAAAAAATACCGACTACGGCGAGGAACTTTATGACACGATGCTGCACCTGGCAGGACTTACGGTCGTATTTCTTTGATTTCCCCGTGGAATGACTACTGCTTCCGTGGGAGGGACCCCTCGAAATTTACTGAACGCATAACCGATGTCATTCTCTCTCTATCATGGAGGTTACATCTTCATTTTTTCTCTTAGGGGACAATCCATAGTTTGGCTCGGGGTGAACCAATTTTCACTCCCTCTAAAACTGGACATATGGCTGGTCCCCATTTTCAGCCGATTTTGATCATATAAACAACCCAAAACTGTAGCTTTTTTTGTCCTCTAAAACTGTTTGACTGTTTTTTTTCTCTGTCTATACGTATGTCTTCTTTAGAATTTTTTAATTCTTTCAAAAACCCATCCTTTTTTGACATTTCTCGTATCAACTCCAGAATAGTTTTCGAAATGACTTGCAAACTTGAAATATGGATAGATGGTCCATAACCCTACAAAATGCACGAAGTTCCCTATTTTATTTTTTGAGTTTTGTGCTCGTCGTTGTCCAATTTCCCAAAAACACCCGGCCACCTGTTTTGGATTTTAAAAACCATGAAAAATTCGGCGACATTTTTTCTTCATGTTTGTGAGTAAGGGGATGAAAATTTTCAGAGCCATATCAGTAGAATGATCTGACCGTATTTTACTTTGTCAGTTTCTTTTAATATACAGTAGTTTTGGATTTATTTGCTGTCCTGGAGCACAATTTCCAAAAAAAATTGTTTTTGGGAAATTTTTTCAAAACATTTTCTTTGCATTATACAAAAATTAATCTAAGTAATAAAAGACTGCATCTCGCCCGACTAATACAAGCCCTGAAAATTTGCATGTTGACGGACGTAGTATATAAATATATATCAAAATTTCAGTTTTCCCAAAAAAACAATTTTTGGAAAAGTGAAAATTTTCTATAATTTCCAGAACTACTGTATATACAAAGAATCTATCTAGAGTAAAAAATGTGCATGCTCCCTTTGACAATAAAATGGCCCCCCCCCCCCTCTCCTGAAAAATTGCATTCACTTCTCACAAACTAGAAAAAAAATTATCCCATATTTTTTATTTTACTAAAATCCAAAAAAGTGTGTTTTGAAATTGGACAACGCTGAGCACAAAACTCAAAAAATCAAAAAGTACTTCGTGCATTCTTGTAGGTTAATATACCCACTATGCATATTTTCATCTTTGATATTCAATAACAACGTAATAATACTGGAAGTTTCCTACAACAAATGTTAAAAAAATTAGACTTGGATTACTTCGAAGAATCCTGAAGAAAGAAATCAATCACCTTCATATCATTGTATTTTCTTCTAAACACGCTATTTTCCGCTCTCGTCTGGGCTAACACTAAGAAGGAGCACTGTCTGCAATGATATTCCTACTAGGATGTGCCAAAGTTTGGTATTGGTATTGGTATTGGCTGTATTGGCCATTTTTCCAGGTATTGGTATTGGCTCCTAAAGGGTATTGGCATTAAGCACAGGTATTGGTATCTGGTCAAAATGTGTCAATACTGTTCAGTCTTTATAATGTGTAAAGAAAAAGCGAAAAGTAACAAGTACTGTTAATTGCTCGTCGAGCTTCTGTTAGAAGAAGTTTATACACAATTATCAATAATAGGTGGTCCTTTTTTCATAACAAATCATCTTTAAATATGAAGTATTGGTAATGGTATTTGCTGAAATTTCAGTATTGGATTTCGGTATTGGCAGTAGCATCAATGAGGTTATTGGTATTGGTATTGGCCAACGATTCAGTTCTGGCACATCACTAATTCCTATGTGGCTTCTCAAAACTTGTGAACTTCCGAAGCTTTTACTCTACCCCTTCGGGAAACTATTCGTATCTGTCAATCTAACTTCGATCCTTCCTTTTTCTGCTTGGAAACTTTCACTCATTCAGTCTGAGAACAGGAGGGACTCTTTACCGCTCAAACTCTCGTCCTAAGTGGTGGGCATATTCTGCTTAACCTCCGTTCTGTTCCAAAAGTTCTGCCCGAGAATCTTATCCTTTGTAAAGGAAGATTTGGAAACTCTCAGATTCTTCATGATCTTATCTCTGATTGCCAGATATGGCTTTTGTAAGGAATGCTATATCCTGGCGTTCTTTCCCCTTTTCTCGCTGATTCTTTGGTCCTTCTTTTCCTCTCCCTTCGGCTATTTCGGTGAATCTGTTTGCCTGGGGAGCTAGACATCGTCGAAAGCCTTTGACTATGATCTGGCAGTGAGCTTTGATTTTCTAGAACTTCCCTCCTTCCGGTATACTAGATCCTTCTCTCTGTTGCTTCCTCTCTAATTTCCTTTCCAGCGGTCGGTCTATAATAGCACCAGTTTTGTAGACGGCCACAGTTCATTCTTTTATATCTATACAATAGCTGGGTGGTTTCCTCAGGGGTCTGTCATATTCTCTCTTTTTTAACTTTTCATTAATGACTCTTCTTTATTACCTCTCTCAGGTGGAAGAATCCAATAGTCGGTCAACGCTAAGCCCCCAATTTTCGCCCGCCCTCCCTAGAAAGATAGACATACCATTCGTAAGATTTTTCAGCAGATTTTGACCCTATAACATTCACCAAACTGTGGCTTTTTTTTTGCCCTCTAAACAGTCGTTTAGAGTGTTTTCTGTGTCTGTAGTCATGCTTTCAGAATTTTCATTTTTTCAAGACCTATGTTTTTGAATTTGTCGTATCACCTTCCAGAATTTTTTTTTTCGGAAATGGCTTCAAATTTTTTTTACTTGACATATGCATAGATGGGTTCATTACCTACAAATATTGCGAAGTATGCTTTAGCCCGATTTTGAGTTTTTTGCTCAGCGTGGTCCAATTTTTTTATACCACTTTTGTTTTTTCTTTTTAAAAGGAAAAATTACGATATATTTTTTTTCTGTTCGGGCAGAGTGGATGAAATTTTCTAAGATATTTGCAGTCGGACGAGATGCACAATTTTTAGCTTAGATAATTTCTTTGTATATGTATTAGTTTGGATTTGTTCTTGGAACAATTTTTCAAAAAAAAAAAAAATTGTGGAAAAATTTTAAAACATTTCTCTTTTTTGGTATACAAAAAAATTAAGTCTAAGCTTAAAAGATTGCATCTACCTGACTGTTTACAGACCTTGAAACATTTTGATGTTGAAGCGTTGATCAGTCTAGGAAAAATATATATAAATTTTTCCAGTTTTCCAAATTCAACACGTTTGAAAAAGTGAAAAACCCAAGATGGGTTTAGAAAGAACCATCCCACCCTAGATATTTCCTTTCCACAAATCAAGTTTTCTCCCACTACCATCCCTCCACCACTACGTGCCCCTCGTAACACAAGAGGTGCCTTGTTGTTCCTCATGAAAATTGTGTAAATTTGGACAGCTTTAAGGATCACCTCGCTCTTGGTAGTACTTCCTGTCTTTCCAGCCACATCTGTTTTTGTGGAACTCCTTGCCTTCTTCTAATTTTATCTGCAATATTCAATCTTACACGCTCTATTCTTAACGTCCCGATTTGCGCCCCACTTTGAGAGAAAATTGGGTTAGGCAATGCGGTACAGGGTGGGCGTTACTTTTCCATTTATTTTAAATTTTTGTTTTCTCTTTTTGTATTTTTTTTTGGTTTTATTTTTATTTTACATTTTTGCCCTCCTTTAAGAAACAGGACGCCGCCTCGTGAGTGTTCGGTATCGGTATATGTATATTATATATGATATATTATATATATTATATATAAATATATATATTTAATATATATGATATAATATATATATATATTATATATTATATATAATATATAATATATATATATATAATTATATATTGAGTCATATTACCGGTATATATACTACTATTATATATATATAATGATAGTTATATAATATATTATACTATATATATATATATATTATAATATATTATCTATATACTATATATATATAATATATATTTATATATATATATATATATATATATATATTATATATTTTATATTTATCTTATGTATATATATTAATATATCATATATATATATATATAAATTAAAATAAAAAAATAAAAAATATATATATTATATAATATATATACTATTATATATATATATATATATATTATATATATATATATTATAATATATATTATATATATATATATATATAATATTATATATATATATATATATATATATATATATATATATATATATATATTTATAATTTGTTCGTACATTCGTTTTCCATGTGTACTTGTATGTGCTGCCCTCTAGTGGCTGGTTCTGGAGCAATGGAAATCTAGCCGTAAATAAACAATTTGGAACCATTCCAATATGTGATGTTTTTATGTGTTTAGATTATTTAATAAAATTTTAAATTAGTTTTATAATTGATGTGAAAAATTTTCAACTGTGTGAAAAGCAACTTATTTATACAATATTTAATTTCTGTAGGCTAATATAACGGATTTTCAACTGAAATATTATTCCTCAGACGCCATGAATTCTTCTGGCTTGCTGGCCCGTTGAGTTGTCGTTTTCAGAGTAGCTTCCCCGTGCGAGTGGAGAGGAAAGCAGTTACATATAGATATTAGTGGTGTTAATTTATACTAAGTGTTATCTTTGTACAAATGTGATAAATTGTGTTATATGTGTTATGTTCAACTTTATATGTTTTAAAGCTGTTTCAGTGATTTTGAAAAGTATTAATATAAAAATTATATCCAAGTGCATGGGTGGAGATCGGCTTCTTTCAGTTTTGACTGCGTGCGCGCAATTATGTCGAGAAAGTAAAGTGAATAATAATTTCTGTTTCTTTATATTATGATAAAGTTAAAGTATTTTAACTTATAGAGGATAGTGGTTTCATATGAAGTGATAAGTTTTAAAACCACTGGGGTAGTTTATGTTGATTTTTTTTGTCTATTTTAAAGTGATAAGAACCGCTCTAGTGCACCGTAGCCGGGCTGGCTTTCTGAGCCGTTTGGTCGATACCGGCATTGTAAAACATAAGTGTATTGAAAATTGTATGTGTTGATGGTAAAAATTGGTGTTTAAATGTTAAGGAAGGATTAACTTAATCACTACAACAAATTAACAATATGCAACGGATCTGAGTCGCCAGGTACAATTAAAACAGGTAATTTATTCACTTTCAATTAGCTAGGAGTAATTAAACTTATCAAAGACTAGGTTTAAAAAATTTTTTTTTAACAAATATTTTTCCCTTTAAAAATCTGTTGAAATAGTAATTGTCAATTTCATATTTTAGTTTCAGACCTCCCCCACCCTTACCCAATCTAATTTGATTACTGTCATACTAGACTTATATATAGGTATATCAATACAGTGGAAAGGGGCTACAGATAAAATTTTATATAAATATATATATATATATATATATATAATAATATATATATAATATAATATATAATATATACTATACTATATTATATATATATTATTAATAATATTTTAATATATAATATTAATATGGTATTTAAATAAAATTGTATCTTAATATTTATGGTAGTAAATGATCTCCAATTTTTTTTCTTTTTATGTTCATAACTTAAAATTTAATATTACGCCAGTATTTAAAAAATTTATATATACTAATTATATTTTAAAGACCAATTATAGCTATTGGTTTTAATATATTTCTTCCAAATAATTTTTATTATTCTTATGTTTTTATTTTTTTGAGATATATATATATACAGAACTTTTTATATAATTGTTGATCAAATACTTTCTTTACATAATTACACAAAAAAAAGTTGAGAAACTACTCGTTAATAAATATTTTTTTTTATATGAAACAGTCTTCTAAACTGATACTTTATATTAATGAACTTTAGAAACCTAAAATATATTTTTTATTGATCTACACAAAGCAAAAAGTATTAAAAAATAAATTAAGTGAATAATAATTATTAAGTATTAAAAAATAATACTAAATAGGGTTAGACCTAATTAACTAAAGCTATCAATAATGTCAGTTTTACAGAATATATTCGATATTACTACATATACTCAACTTAACCTAAGGTATATATAATATTAAATATATCAGTAACTGATATTGATGACTATTGATAAGTTTAGAGACTAGTAATAAGATTTTATATATAATATATATATATTTATATTTATATATATTAATAAATATATATTATATATCATAATATATATATATATATATAAATATATTATATATATATATATTAGCAAAACAAAAGAAAAAAACAGAGGTATTAAAAATTGAAAACCACAACAAACAACCAGGTGAACTAAGATGACTTTATAAACGATTGTGTAAATATGTTAAATAAGTCTATACAAAAATAATAGAAAAAAACAACACCAACTATCAAAATTATAAGCCAGTTCTAAAAGTTATTTTGATCTTATTGACTTTTATTTCAATAGACATGACCTACGCTGAGAGCCCCCCATAGAGGCGAAAGCTTGTAGCCATATATATATCTATATATACTCTGAAGTTCGAGAGATAAAAATGTATACTTCGAAACTTTAATAATTGTGCTACTAAAACTAATGAAAGGACGCCGAGTAAACACAAAAATATTATAATTTGTAATAAAATTTTATTAAGTACCGAAATAAGAGGCAAACAATTTCCATAATATTTATAATAGAAGGTCGTATATTTCTTAAAATTTTTCAATATATATAATAGTAATCATATATTGATGATAATTATATAATATATAAAATATATAATAGTATAATATATATATATAGATAATATATATAATATATAATAATATATTTTTTATTTTTTGATATAATTGATATAGTTTAGTCGAGGCGAATAACTAATAATTAATCTTTTTCTAAACCATTGGAATTTAAAATTTCTTATTATAATTGCTTAGCTATATATATATAGTTAAAAAAATTTAATGTATAAATTAAAACTTTACATAAACAGCAATATACTCGTTATAGCTACAGGCTAACTACCCATATGGTAACAATTATGTTTAGTATTATGAGAGATTAACTTCAAATTCTCTGAAAAATTTCTTCTTATTGCATTTTCCATGTATTGCCAGTGTTGTTTTATTAAACAAGGAAAAATGTTAAATTATCTTAATATACAATAATATAATATAATAATAAATATAATAATATATATATATATATATATATATATTAATATATACAATAAGGGTTGTGAAAAAAAAACGGTTTTTTTTTAATTTTGTTTTATATTTTTTGAAAAAAACACGTTTTTTTTTACAAAATGTTTTTTTTTTTGTTTTTTTTTTAAAATTACCTTTTTTATGTATACTTAAAGATGTTTTTAAATATATACACAGTAGTACCAATACCTCCTTTAGCCTAATATTGACCATTATAGGATTTTACTATATCACCGTGATATATAAATATATATATATATATATATAATATATTATATATTATATATATATATATATATAATATATAATATATAGATATTATATAAACTATAACCCTAGTATATAATATATATATATATATAATATAAATATATATATAATATACTATATATATATATATATATATAATATATATATATATATATATAATATATAATATATATATATATATATATATACTATATATATACCCTATAATATATATATATATATATATATATATATATATATATATATATATATATATATATATTATAATATTATATATTATATATATAAATTATATATGATCAAAAAAGGATGGTATAACAGGCGGTTTTGGGGGGGAGAAAATGAGATGGTAGGAAGGTGATTTGGTTTCTGTGAGGGGAGAGGTAATGATGTGTAAGAATACTTTCTTTCAACACAAGAGTATCCATAAGTATACTAGAGTTGTGTAGGTAGAGATGGTATTCGAAGTGAAAGTATGATTGGATTTTGTGTTGGTCAAGAAGGAGATTGAAGTATGTATTGAATGTTAATCAGTGAGGGGTTTTAGGAATGGAATTATCGGATCATTATTTGTTCTATGTAAAATTAAGTTAGTGGGGAACTTGGATGGAGAGGAAGGTAATACAAGGAAAGGAAGTGGGTAAAATTTAAGAGTGAGAAGTTTAGTGAAAAAAAAGGTAATTAGGATAAGTATGTAAGAACCGTGCGCAAGTAAATCAGTTGAATGGACAAGTTGAAACTGACTAAAGTCTGGGAAGCAAATGAGGAAGCAATTGTTTAGCAGTGCAAAGAAGTATGTGGGGTGTGCTAAAGTAGGAAGTAATAATGATAACAGTGAGTGGTGGAAATGAAGAGGTGATAGCAGCGGTTAAAGTGAAAGAGAGTCATGGTTGAATGTCTAAAAGCAAATGATGAGTGTTCAAAACAGATGTTTGAAATTTTATAAGGAGGAAAAAGGAATGCTAAAAGATGCATACGTAAGAGAAAGAAGAGGTAAATGAAACAGTTTGGAAGGAGATGAATGGGACAATACGAAGGAATAGGAGCTTTTCTGGAAGATAGCGCGAAAGGTTAAGAATTAGAATAAGGGGGAATCTGCTTCAGAATAATGAATACAGGGATGGTGTTTTTGTACTGACGGAAAATGCGATGTGAGTGGAGTGTGGAAACGAACTTTGGAAATCTGTATAATATTGGCAGTAATGACGAGGTGTTAATGACTGTGTGTGGGTTTTGATGGTGTAAGAAAGAAATAGGTTTTTGGAGATGAGGTATAGCAAAGAGGAGGATATGGATAGAGTGAGAAAGTTTTTAAGAATGGTAAATCTGCAAGTAAAGATGAAATTGCTGGTGAAATGATAAAGAACGGAGGCAAGATGGTGATTGATTTGTCTTGAAGTTGTGTAATAAAGCGTCTTATGGAGGGTATAGTTTCGAGGATTGGAGGAGAGCAGTATAGTACCTTTATATATAAGCGTAAGGGAGGTAAGGGAACTGGTAGAAATTATAGGGTATTTTAGTTTTATAGAGTGTTGTAGGGAAGTATATGCTGGGTATTTTGGTCGAAAGAGTGCGCCGAGTGACCTAAGGACTAATTGGTGAAGAACAAGGTGCGTTTAGTAGTAGTAGAGGATGTTGTGTGGATCAAATCTTTACCATTGAAACAAATGTATCAGAGAAATGAGAGAGAGGAAAGAATAATTGTATTTAGGTTTTATGGATTTGCAACAGTGGTACGATAGGGGTTAAGAGGGAAGGTCTATGGCAGGTTTAGTGATATATGGGGTGTTGGTGATGGGCTTTTGAATGGAATCAATTTAAGTATGTATGACGATAGTGTAGGAATAGTAAGAATAAATGGTGTCAAAAAGTTATTGGTTTAGTATTAATGGCGGAGTGAGGCGGTGGTGCTTTGTTCCTTGGTTATTCAATTTGTATATGGATGGGAGTTATGAAAGCATTGAAGAGGGGGTGGGCGTGACAGGAAAATGGAGTTAGAATGATGGAAGAATTGTGGAGGGTGCCTACTATTATTGCGGATTATTTGGTTTTTGTGTGGCGAATCTGAAAAGAGTTTAAGAGGATTAGGTAGAGAGATCTGGCAGGGTGTGTAAAAGGAGGGGTTTGAAAGTAAAACGTAGATAAGAGTTAGGTTATGGTTGTGAAGTGAGGGACAGTTCTCAGTGTAAGTTATGTTAGATGGTGAGCAGCTGGAAACAGTGTCTGAGTTTAAATAGTTAGGGTAAGGGAATGAATGATGCAGAGTTTAGTAGAAGTTGGATGGCAGGAGGTGCTGGTGCATATTAAATCGATTAATGGTAAAGGAAGTAAGTTCTTTGAGTGCGCTAGGGTCTTACAATGACGGATATGTTGTTTACCTGTGTATATTGTAATAGTAGTGAGACTAATGGCTGAGGAAATAAGAAGTATAGATTCTAAGTTCAATGGTAGTTCAGATATGGACAAGCTTTGGGGCATGCTAGTGTAAAAGAAATTGATAAAAGAGGATGAACATATTAGAGGTATGTGTGGTGATGAAGAAAAGGGGTAAAAAGAGAGAATACATGAAAAAGTATGTGAGATGGATGGTTTGGTCATGGTGGAGGAAATGAATATATAGTCGGTTTTTAGCAGTTTGTATAGTGGCTTAGTGTGTTGAAACGACCGTATACTGGAGATCGAAGAAAGTGGAATTGAGCTCAGTAACGACATGTCTGAAGGGAGAGAAACTGATGAGTTTGGACAGAGGCGAGAATAAGAGGTGCATAATAAGAGAGATGGATGGGTCTTGGTGAGGGGGGTATGTGTGGCCCACCTGGATCAAAGGATTTGAACCCTTACACTGAAGCATTTACATAGTGAGGGTCCCCGTCGCACGTCCCGTGAAGCTATAGGGTGGATTTTTCTGAATGCGACGAGTCCTTACTAATTAATGGAACAGAAGAGGGGAGGGGTAAGGCCTGGGCTTTCTTTTCGACTTTGTCATATTCTTTACTGCTTTTCTTTTCCGTGCATGTTACGCACCTTACCCAGAGTCTTGGGGAGAGAAAAAGGTAGATGAAGAATATATGAATATATATATATATAATATATATATATATATTCATAACATATTGCAATTTTATATAAAATCAAATAGATAACATATAAATATAATTAATAATTCTTCTATATATATATATTATTACTATTAATATATACTATTTATATATTATATAATAATAATAGTCTAATAAATGATGAATCAGATCATGAGAAAGTAATAAATATATACCTTAGAGCAGCGGTTTCTGCAACACCTGCAAGCGCAAGTACCCCTAGAGAAAATAATTATAACGTTATATCACATAAGACCATTAAATATAATATATAATTACATATGATGATCAGTTAAATTAACAGAAATGGGATATTTTGAATACCATTCTTGAAAGAAGGATCGGAAAAATTCCTTACAAATTTCTAAGCAATAGAAGATGTTTTCTTAAAGTTTCAAGCATTCGACTTTGCAATAGAAGATGTTTTCTTAGAGTTTTAAGGATTCGACTGAGCAATAGAAGAGGTTTCCTTAGAGTTTTAAGCATTCGGTTGATACAAAAGAAATATTCAAAACGTTCTAAATGATTCTCTATTACAATAGATCTATGGCGGTTGCAGTAAGTTCTTGTAATACTTTATAAATATAAAATCCATCTGGTTACTATTTTTTATTTTAATAAATACTTTCATTACTTCTTAATATTTCCTATGAGTATTTTGTATCAAGACTAAAAAATATTCATCTAAAAAGTTTGAAAGTCATGATATTAGGCCTGAATTTTTTTTATACATTCTTGTATCATTCATTTTGATCCAAAATCATTTCAACAGTTACTATTTTGAATTACTATTTATAATTGTTTTTGTAATTGTTCGGTTTCAAAGTCTTGAACGACTAGTTTAGGTCAAACCAGAAAGACGAGTTTCATTTATCGGCGAAGAACTTATCATAAAGTCATTCCGCTTAAATTCGAGTTAAGGTGAAATTTTAATATTTATAATGAAATTTAAAAGGAGTTTGAAAGAGAGAGAGAGAGATAGTATAGAGAAGATAGAGATATGTATAAGCAATAAGAAATAGATAGATTTAGTAAGAGAGAGTAAGAGAGAGATAAGAGTAAAAGTATAGAAGATAGAGAGAAGTAGAACGAGTGAAGAGAATAGAGAAGATAGAAGAGAGAGAGAGATTAACTAGGCTTAATAATTAATATATTGTAATAAGTTATAATAACAATAATTTCTTTAAAGTAATTCAGGTATATTTAATTATTATGTAATTTTATGATAATATAAGGTTGTATTCCTACGTAAAATATAAGGAGTATTATTTTAAGAACAGCAAATTAATAGTTTATATCTTTTTATATAAAATTCATGCTATCATATGTATTAATTACTTCTACTCTACAAATAATAATAATAACAACATATAATTATATTATATATATTAAATTAAAATACTAAAAATAAGACCTTCAGACACCTCAGAAACTATATATATATTATAACTATATAAATTTTTTTCCATTGTAGAGTACATAATGCAAATATTTTAAAAGTTATTATCTTTATATCTTGAAAATATCACTATTGAAAAAAAGTATTTTATTTATCACTAGATATAATAATTAATGTTTCTTCCGGTAGTGGATGCTAATGAATATGTCACAAATATATAACAATAATCATTTCATTCGAACTGTACCACCGTACTGTGCGTTAGAAACTTTAATTATCATTTTTTAAAATTTTAATTGACAGAGCTATCTTTCCTATTATAATTACCTTAGTAAATTGATATTTATAATTTTTGAGGTTCTCCGTCACTTAATGCCTAAGCTTATGCGCTGAAGCAATAAAATATTAAGAGCTAGTAAGTCAAGGTGAATATACTCATAATTAATTAAATAATAACAGACCTTATTTTGGAAGTATAAATCTCAAAGTACAAGAATAATTAAGATTTAGAACAGAAAGTGCTACTTCAGTGATATTCAGTCATTCTCACAAGTAAATGAAATACAATCAAGCCAAGTATGATAAATTAAGTTTCATAAGAGAACAAGGCCTGCGACTCGAATTATACACACGAGACATCACAATACAAAAATCCTCTCACAGAGCAACATACATAATGCTAGGTAACTGCCGCTCACGAGAATATGGGTCTGTTGATCACACTTCATTTTATAGACCAACTCGCCTAAAGAACTAGAGATAATCATACAAAGACAAGGTGACTATTAAATATTACTTCTACTTTTTTATAGTAATAATATAATAATTATGTTATACCATACCGAGTGCGAAATATGAGTAAATTACAAGATTAAATTAACCAAATCCTATTTATATAAGGGTCTCTATATGTGCTACAATAAACTAATTATGTCTAAGCAAAAATATCTTATATCTAACTCTGACTCTGCTATCATGTTATTCTGTGAACCTGCGCATCTCATAGCACTACAGCCCTCCTAGGACACTTCTATTCAGATCGCTCGCCGTGCTCCCGTTGTGAAAATCTCATCAATCAATGATGATAAAGTACAAACACTCAATTAATCACATAGATCACTATAAATTCTCCTTGTAGACTTCTCACATCTCCGAAGAAAATGACTCTCAAGCAAAACGATGCCATTATCTACTAACTTCGTGCGATTTCTCTCAAATTCTTCATTTCTAATCTCTCTTCTTGATTATGGTCATTTTCACCCAATCTCACATTTCGCTCGTATTTCATTTGCTCCTAGCACATAGGCAAACTTGCTCTCTTCTATGCGTGCGTACTTGCATTTCCTTCATTCCTTTATTTTACATCGTGCTCGTCGAATCTATGTGGTCTCTCCATCATCAACTATCTCATTTTCTTCGGGTCTACTTCCACTACGAACTCTGACTTCGTTTTTCGAAATTCTACATGGGTTCTTCTCTGGACGCTCCTCTCTCTTTCTTATGTCTAAATCAATCAATTCTTTCTTTCCAAATACAGAAAGGTGCACCTTACACTCTATCAGTCATATTTGCCCGTCTCCTCTACATATGTACATTCTCTCTCCTTTACGCGATGGTATCTTCTTCATATCTTTAAGTTTCTTCTGGATTATGGGCAGTACAACTCTTCTATTTATTGGATTCCATCTTCAGCGAACTTTTGATCCTTCCGCACTATCTTCTAATGGTTCTGTTGTCACCTGCTCTCTTCTCTTATGATGTCTTACACGTCAAAGCTTAATATTAATATGAAATGAGAGCTGTGATGAATTAGATCAAGAGAATAACTCGTGAGATCTATACTGATTGTCAAGCAATGTTATTCCCGTACAGAAAGTATAAATTTACCAGCTTTAGTGAAAAAGCTCATTCATTTATTATGTCGCGCGACTATTAATTAGAGATACAATACATAACTGTACATACAATTAAAACACACCAATCGTCTCAATATTCGGCATCACACTTTCCTTATGCACCAGAATCTTGGACACTGTACTGAAAGATATCATTCATCTTAGTTGCTGTTTGTTGAAAAATTATAGAAAAATCATCAATTTGAGAGTTCCTATAATTACCATTAATTATGAGTATTCTACATTATTTTCGTATTTTTATGCATTTAAATGATTTATGTGTATGTTATTATGTTTATAATATCTAACGTAATATAACTCTAATATATATGCTTGTGTTTGAATGCACTTCCTTTATATTTCTATAATAAATATATATATGTAATCATAATTGTATTATTTTTTAATTTACAATATACCATATTTAGTTATATATCATATTTGAGATCTTCGTAGTAATGTTAAACATTTAATGCTACGTTATATTGAATATTATCTTAATATATTTATCAAGTCTATATATAACTTTAGTATTTTTAAGCATTTCAAAATTTTTATAACTACTAACAATACTTAGTGTTTCGGACAATATTAGATAAGCTAGCATTTGAAATACTTTGGACTTTATATATTTTAAGTGTCCGACAGACAATATATTACTTTATAGACATGTTATATATACTTCTAACCATTAATAAATGCCCACAAATATGTATACATTTCAATGAAGGTTAATTTTTATATCTTGTGATAATTATACCTAATAATAAGGACAATTATCGTTTGTTACTCAGCTCCGTTTTAGCGCATGTAGTCAATCAGTTTAGGTACATACGGACAAATTTGGACTCTCACTTTTAACGTATGTTAATATTACCTATTAGTCTACACTTATCGTGTGTATCCTGTATGCAAGCTATATTTGTGCCGAGCTGGTCACCAAAAATTTTAAAAGTCGACAGATAAAGACTAATAAGTAACGACATATATGTATTATTAATATTTCTCCCGTTCCTTCTTAAAAAGATATATGACTCACCATGAGGAAGAAGCACGATATCAGAACATTGAACTTTAAAGAATCAGGAAGAAATAACGTCACTCAGATAATCTACTCTCTTAGAGAATCTACAGTTCTTCCTGGGATATATGAGTGTAACATTTCAAGAACTATTGCGTCTGCTACTTCGAAATCGTAAATAGTGAATTGGCATATTAGAGCACTTTGGCATACACGTTATGGTGTGCACACTGTGAACAATGTCTCCAATCAAAACAAACGACAACAACATCCTGCACAATAATAGGATGGAAAAACGCGCTGGGAGAAGGGCTGTGACTACGCAATTCCGGCTCTAAGAAGAGAGTATCAGTCGTCAATCAGAAGGGACTTTTATTATTGTACTTTAATTGAATATCCTACTTTATGTTAATAAATAACTCATTCGAAATAACTGAGCACATTTCCAACGAAATTACATCCTTTCTATATATCAAGCGTACTTGCCATAACATAGCACCGACTTAGCAATCTTACGTAATAATTCTCTATGGATATCTAACAAATCTGAGAAAGCAAAGCACGAGCAGCACAATTATACATCACTAGTTAAGTTGCAACACCTTTAAAATTATCTAAAGTTTGATGCTATGATTGTCATTATTTTGATATAAAAAATGTTGCAGGCTTTCAGAGTCAGATTTTAATGTAATGCACAGTCAGATCATGAGCGCCTTATGATATATAAACACAACAACTAAAAACAGTATATATATATTACACTAAATCGATACATCAATCAGCTATTATGAATTGCATAAATATTATTCAATAGTACTACAATCCGATTATACATATAGAACTATAATTATTAAGTATTTGAGTATTTCCTGTATTAATAAGTACTAATACTATATATCAATATATCTATACTTATATACTTTGTTATTTCGATCTAACTTAAGTAAATGTATAATGATCGAATTTATGAAATTAATTTTATTTTTTTCTATCAAGTTCTGTGAGTAGTTTGAAATACTGCTAAACTTTACTGAATATCGGTTTTATTAAAAAGCGCCGTAATAATAAAGATTTATATAAGCAATGAAAATAGGTTAAAGCAATTCTTGTATGACAACCCAAAAGAAACCAGTGAATTTATTTGCAGATCATTTGTTTGGGAAACAAATTATACTTTTCTCCGAGTGAAAGCATCGCAAACATACAGACGGACCAGAACCTATCTCTCAACTGAAGCACACACACACTTAGAGCGCATGTGAGAACTCCCTAGCTCATCGTAGAGAGTGCTCAAATGTAGTAACCACGAGAGAGAGTGCTGAAAGTTTTGCCAAGTAACGAGAAGATAAGAGACTGTGAAGGAGGAGAGCGAATGTGATTACACCTTCTTGAAGTATACGATTACAGACACTTTGACGTATTGGTTGAGTAGTATAGGTGGGGTGGGGTAGGGTGAGAAAATATAGTATATATATAGTGTACATTAAATCTAGAAATATATATAGGTACGTAATTATCATCATATATTTATATATATAAATTATACATATTGAAATTATATATATATATATATATATACTTATCATATATAGCTATATATATATATATCATATATCGTATATGATATGAATAGCTACTATATATATTTTAGTTTTATTAAACCTTTTATAATAAGTTAATATTTTTTAAAAAATTTAAAAAACTTAATATATATTATATATATATATATAGTGTTTTATATTATTTATAATATATATATATATATATATATATATATATATATATATATTATATTATATATATATAATTATAATAATATATGCTGAAGAGTGTAATCTATACCACGTAATTCAGAGGCAAACAAATACCAACAGTAAAAAATTGATAGAATTTGGAGTAAAGAGTAATGATATATCTCAAAAGGAAAAAATCTGACATATACGAGTCACTCTCTGGAGTGCATTGAACAGACAGAGAAGAGGGACACTTCGCGAGCATCTTCCGAATTAGCTTGCATTCTCCAAAACTTGTGGAAAAATGCTTTGATAAGGAAACGTCAGACTCTGAAGCGTTAAGGTGTTAAGTGAGATGTTGGGTCGATTTTTAACCATTAAACTTTAACTTGAAGTCATTCTTGATAATTAAAATGAGATAATAATACTTTAAATATAAAATAATAATATAATATAATAATTTATAATAATAAAAATTAATTTTTAAAAAATAGATAATAATAATAATAAATAATAATATACAAATGATAATAATAAGTAATAATAATAATAATAAGAATAATAAAATAATATCGAATAAATAATACAATATCATACATAATAATAGATAATAATAATGCATAATATATAATATTAATATAATAATAATAATAATAAAATAAATAATAAATAATATAATTAAATAATAATATAATATATACATCATAATAATAATAATAATAATAATAATAAGTAATCAATATTAATGAAAATAATAATAATAATAATAATAATAATAATAATAATAATAATAATAATAATAATAATAATAATAATAATAATAATAATAATAATAATAATAATAAATAATAATACATAATATAATAATAATAATATAATAATAATACTAATCGAATACTCAATAATATAATAATAATAATAATAATAATAATAATAATAATTAAGAATAATAAAAATAATAATTAATAATAATAAAATTAATAATAATAAAAATAATAATAATAATCAATAAATATAATTAATAATAATAAATAATCTAATGAATGAATTAATAATAATAAAATAATAATAATGATAATAATAAATAAAATAATAATAATAATAATAAAATAATAATAAAAGTAATGAATAATAATAAATAATAACCATCCATGATAATGACAATCATCCTAACTATGAAGCACCTAATAACTTTTAATAATAGAATTTAAATTTATTAAAGCAATTTTCACATTTTTCAGGATTTCCCTTTAACTATAGCAATAAAAAAAATCGACAAAATCAGAATTGCATTCAAAATTTATT
Source organism: Trachelipus rathkii (assembly GCA_015478945.1). Taxonomy (NCBI): domain Eukaryota; kingdom Metazoa; phylum Arthropoda; class Malacostraca; order Isopoda; family Trachelipodidae; genus Trachelipus; species Trachelipus rathkii. The sequence goes on from JABUQX010017939.1 coordinate 18,871, forward strand.
CTTTCAAAAGCTAACAGGTAAAAGGATAACTCACAAGCTGTTAAAAGACACGTTCAAAATTCTACAATATTTCATTTGTAAATCACATTTACTTTCAATTATCTTATCCTCCCTCTTAAGAAGTATAGTTTAATATACTCCGGTTTATATATATATAGTATATATATATATAATATATATATAATATATAATATATATAGTATATATATATAATATATAGATATTTATATATATTATATATCTTATACAATATATATATATCTATACGTTGTATAATATATATACTATCATATATATACTATAATATATACTAATATATATTATATATAGTATTATATTATAATAGATAATATATATATATTATCTATATATATATATATTATATATTATATATAGAATATAATTATATATATTATATATATATATATATAATCTATATATAGTATATATATATATATAATATATAGTATATATATACTATATATTATCATATATATATATACTACTAATATATATATGATATATATATAAATATATATATACTATAATATATATATATATATATATATATTAGTATACTATATATATATATATAGTATATAATATATTATATATATATATATACTATATATATATATATATATATATATATAGTATATTATATACTATATAATATTAGTATATATATATAATATGTATATGATAATTATATAGTATATATATCTTATAATATATATATATATATATATATTATTATGTGTATGTATTAGAATTGAATACTTTGGGATTTGGCTGAAGCACCAGGTGCGATGCGGTGCGTGATGCGGCTCCATTTTGTGCGGAGTGTGGAGCGCCCCAGCAATCCAGTGTATAGGTGCGGTGAATTTTTTAAAAATATTGAGGTGAGTGTGGACGCGGTGCGCATTAAAAATAGTCGTGAAGGGAGGTGCGGTGCGGTGCGGAGCGTATGCGGTATGCGGTCTCGGTGCGGTCCTTGGCAAAGTATATATTATATATATATAGTATATATTAGATTATATATATATATATGATATATGAGTATATATATATATATATATATATATATATATACATATAATATATATATATCTTGTAAAAAGATTTAAAGACTAGTAAATTTATAATTGTCAAAGTTCATTTGCAATCAAACTTTATTTAATAATAATTTTTTATTACCATAATAATAATATTAGTAGCGTGAATAAATCTCGGAGTAAGCGTGTTCATGTTTATGCTAAAAAAATACAAATAAAGAAAATGTTACTAAAAGGTCGTTACTACCGAAAGTTTACACGTCAGCTTGGTTAGTACCAAAACTGTCAGGGAGTGACCAGAGGTCTGCCGATAGTTATTACTCTCTTAAAAGGGGCACAATCGATGGCGGTCACTACCGAACGAATGAGGTGGAGCCTTGATCACTACCAAGAACTCTGGGAAACCGGGCAAATGGTTTGGGAATGATCAATACCATTTAATAAACAGCCCAACGGTAAGTGCGTTTGCGGGCCTTTATACGCACCTAGACCCTAGTTTGGGAAAACCAACAGAAAATTCATCCAAAATAAAATTATATATATATATATATATATATATATATATATAATATATATATATATATATATATATAATATATATATATATATATATATATATATAGTAATAATTAATATATAAAACTAATATAATGGTTTGAAAACATAATTTTTTCAATAGCTTTCAGAAGTATAAATATACTAGGAAATATTAAAGACCAGCATAATACGCTCATTAGATTATAGAAAGTTCAGATTAAGAACTTGGACCAATTCTTAAAAGAATTTGATATTGGCAAGTGCAATAATAGTTTAAGATTATTTGCACTGCAAGTTAGAATATTTTTAGAAGTATGCCATAAAGGGCTAGGGTCTTCACTATAACTAATGTTACTTAACTGTGGGATGTTTGCACTAGATTATATTTGAAGTCATGTTGAAAAAGTTGTTTTCCAAGCTTAAAAGAAGTAGTTGATCCGTTTATAGCTTTCATAGTTATAAATCTACTACATTAAATAAACTGACTTAAAATATTTGATCATGATAATATATGATGAATAAACTTTTTAAACCTTGCATGAAGCTTTACAGTGAAAATTGTTACCGGCTCGAAGCTTACAAATGATTTTTAATGACAACCTATCAGTTCGAAAATAAAAAGCGAATGGATATTCAAATACCAAAAAATCGCTTCTCTTCTCTTTGCATTTGGCAACCCTTAGGTTTCCAAAAATAACCTCTTTTCTGCACTTCTTGACTACAATGTTTGTATCCTCCCGTGGTGGAGGGCATGCTTTTCTGCCTCTATAGGGCAAGTTCAGAAAACTTACTCACTTGAAAGAATATTTTGAATTGGGAAATATGAGTGAGAGATATAGTGCAAAATAATGACATTATTTCTTTAACGGATTTGTAAATTTAAAATATGAAGACTATTTTTGGGATATCTCTATCAGCTGGCGTGATGAGCTTCAGCATGCCGTCGCAGACTCGTAGAAGGGGGGCTTCACCCTACAGAATTATTTATGATGGATTTGTGGAAGGAACCGGGACTGGTTTTGACGATGAGGGTGTTGAAACACTATGGGTCAAAGAAAGCTCTAGGGGATACAAATATTTGACTGGATACAAGCTGGCTTGTCCCCCAGGAGTCCTGGACGCTACACCGATCTACTTATTGCGTCGCCGATTATAAGATCTACGACTATCCCAATCTGCCAGTAAGGTACGTTCTTTCCTTGGACTGTTGATAAGAAACAATGTCATTCTTTTGCAGCTAGATTATTCCAGCTGACTGGTTAGAGGATTCTCCAGTACTCTCTAGAGAACAAGAAGGTACTCTTGTACCACCGTGTACGAATTCTCGAATTTTTTTCTGAGAATATTTGAGTGACTTTACTAGATAGCTCTTTCTGAGCCGAAGTTGAGTCCTAGAACTGATTATTTGACCCAGCTCCGGGCAAAGCCATAGCGGTTTTTGACAAAGGTTTTATGAAATCGTTGGGAGTGAGAGGTAATATTTCATTTGAACTGGTGGTATAGGTGAGCGGACGTGAATTAATTGCACAGCAATATTTGACAATATCGTAATGAAGTGGAAATAATTAATAGAGGAACGTCCAATTTTTTTGAATAAACAATCCTTCACCACAGTATATAACCGTTCCCACTTGGCCTTCCTACCCATGGCCTATAAAGAGGAATTTCGCTTATGCGGAAATCTGATTTATTCTTAAAAACTCGCTTTCATTTTCTGACAGCAAGGAAAGTTCCTAGGAAGTTAGTTCCTTGATTGATCGGAGCGCAGGCGTTTGTCACTGATATGACGCAGTGCCAGGCACTCGAAACGATTACAAATACGTTTGGAACGATTAATAATATGTTTAGATGACATTCATCATAAGGGTCTAATAGCCGCACGCATAGTTAAGACAGATGTAAATGAGTAATGACATGTTTTTGGGGGCTGGGCCCAAGTTTTGGACTTTGACAGCACCAATGGTTGGTGTAGTCGACACTACATGCTTAAAAGGCCTGAATAATTCCACCTGGTCTTTTTTGAATAATTGGTGAAGCGCGTGTACCGAAAAGCAAAACTATTGAACTTTTTGCAGAATGCATTCCTGCAAAACATTTTTGATAGAGGTACGCGCTGATGTCACCCAGAGCCCGTGGAGTCGAATATTTGTAAGAGTGGCTTGTAGCTAGATGCTTGATCTTAATGATCGGAGCATCTCTAATGATTAACTTGGTGAGGTGGTGTTTTTTGAGAGCAAGATGGGATTAAGTACTTCATAATTGTAATAATTGCATTTTGACAAACCCTTGCTCCTGATGAGATTATTTTCATCCCAGAACAAGTTCAGATTATTTAATAAGTCGGGACTTGGGCCAGTGAAAGAAGGATTATTTTAAATCTCTTCTAAAAATTGAAGCTCTTTCGAGAACGATTCTGTTCTGCATGTCTGTTAGACAATACGACGTCCTTTAAATGCATGATTTATTGGTCAACCACTCTTGAAACAAGGCTCCAAACTGAATAATAAGCTACACTCGATATAGTTGTGGCAGGTTTGAAAGTTTGGAACAACTCCCCACAGAAAAGGTTTCATTGCCCCGCACCTGCTTGAACAACAGCAAAAACAGGAGATGCTGTTTCCAGTTCAGCAGATGCCAGTAAATACAATTTAAAGAGAGCCATTTTGGCGCTGTGTTTTGCCGAGAAGGACAATGTTCTTGTTGGAACTCTTTTGAATGAATACGTTCTGGTCAGAGGAGGTCAGCTTGGATTATCTGTTGTTTCCTGACCGTACAGAAATTTAGGATTAACGATTATTCTGTAAACGCGAAGAGCTCTGGGCTAGACATAGTCTTGCACACGAATTCCTCACGAATATTTGCTTAAGCTTTCGAGATCTATTTTGGATCCAATGAAGAGTTATCTGCGAGTCGGAGAATATGTTCAAATTCGCTGAATTTGCCCCGACAGTCACTCAACATTTGTGTAAAGCACTTCTAATGCTAAAAACACAGAACAAAAACCCAAACAGAAGCGTTTTGCATTTTGCAGGAGCGATTTTGTTCCGCTTGAGCAAAGAAATTTGGACCCTCTGCGCAGACGAGACAATAACACTACGAAGCTATAAGTCAACAGTGGCTTGCATCGCAGAAATATATGAAACTTAAGTTCAGAGTCACTTGCTCAAATGAAGATCTCTCTAAAGGAGACCTCTTCAGAGGTTTGAGGTCTTGCTCAACTCTTCCCAAGAATTTTTGATTTCGGAAGTGATTATATGTCCCACCCCATGTCCACCTCCCAGGTTTTCTTCATAAGAAGCGGCCTCGAACGGTGACGGGAGGTAAAGGCATAGGGGATCGAATACTTTTGAGATCTCCAAAAAGCTGTCTCTTGGTAGAGACAATATTTTAAATGAAAAGTCTAAGTTCTTAAAATTCAAGATAAATAACTTTCGTGATAACTTCTTTCTTCGATACTTTGTGAGTTGCAAGTTACCCTCCTCTGAATATTTCTTTGAGGTATGGACAATTTGAGTTCCAGGAGCAAAGTGAGCCCCCCTCACTCATACGTGATGTGGCCTTTCGAAAAATATCTTGAAGTTTCGTCTTACAGACGAAGAAGTTGTAGCAAAAATTAATCAACGTACAGATTATCTTTGAAGAAGAGAGGTACCAGAAGATCAGGATGGTGATTTCCTTTGCGTGATGTTGTATCTACAGCCCTAGAACGTAGCGCTGACAGCCAACCCAAAGACTGATGGTGCATAACGGTAAGTGAGTAACTCGCCATCGAGCCTTCCAGAAAAAACAGAAGCGATTTCTGTCATCTTCTAATTTTAATTTGATCTGAGAAGGCTTTCGAAATATTCGCCAGAACGATGAATTTGTTGTTCTGAAGGACAGTAATAATTTAAATAGGGAAGCGATAAATCTACCCCTGGATACGATGCTTGATTAAGTGAAGGACTACACACCTTATCTTCAGGCTGCAGTAAAAGACGGGACGAAAAATTTTGAAGCTGTTTTATATAGGTTGTGGGGTAGTCCAGATGAATTTATGTTAATTTTCGGATTGCACATCCACGCCTCCAACACATACCTTTCTTTTTAGGTATTCCTGAATAATTTCCTCCCCATACTGTTAAGGGCAAGCTTGGCAGTCAATTTCTTTTTGAGATCGTTGCATCGTGCAAGAGCAACGTGATGATTTGATGGTACCTGCTCAAGAATTATCTTGAAATCCACGGCATTTTCACGTGTAGCCGTTCCGTCTCGGGAACTCTATCCCTTCTGAAATCTTCTTAATGAATCATTTCGTTCAATGGACCCTGGTCGCTCCGTCATTGATAACCTCAAAGACTCTAATTATAGAGGCTCTCACAGGCCAAGGTCCTAATCAGACTCAGTTGGGTATG
>JABUQX010017940.1:0-37500 GCA_015478945.1 Trachelipus rathkii
TATATATTTGTATATTTAATATTATATATATATATATTATATATTAAATATATATATATATATATATATAATTATATTATATATATTATTATATATATATATATATATATTATTATATATATATATTAATATTAATTATATATTATATATATATATTCTTATTATTATATATATATATTTATAATTATATTATATATATATATTTATATATTATATATATATATATATATAATTTATTATTATTATTTTATATATTAACTATATTATTATATAATTTATATATATATAATATAGTTATATTAATATATATTGATATTATATTATTATAATTATTTATATATATTATATATATATTTTATTTAAATATTATATATATATATATAATTAATATAATTATATTTTATTATTAAATTATATTATTTATATATATATATATTATTTATGATTAATATTATATATACTATAATATATAATTATTATTAGCTTCTATTTAATATATATTCTATTTGCCGTAATATTACTAGACCTGAATTCATAGCGGCCCACCTAATATCTAGTATTCCTTGAATTACGTGAGTCTATGATCTTTGTGGCGTACCGTCATTAATAATTTGTGTACCCCGTTTGGTATACGTGCGTTTTAACCCACTTTTGGAGACGATTGCAGTAGACAATTATTTAAATTTTTTCAGTGAGAGATTAAATCTTTATATTTATAATGAAGTTCGACTGAAGCGGTATTTATAGACAAAGATTTTCTCTAGACTTTTAAAATGAATATATATAATATATTGAAATTAGCTTGACTACTCATCATACTATTTTTTTCACGTGTGTTTAATTTTTTATTATTTTATATTTTTTGTTACGTCTTTCACTTTCAATAAAGTATTTCATTAAAATTTTTCATATAAAGTATTCATGAAACTTTTCAGCTTTGACTTCGCTATTTTTATATAAAGACTTATGATAATTGTGATTATATATCTAAAAATATCAAGAAATATTTTATATTAACATAATAATTTTTCATAAAATAGTATTTTTACAGCATTTAATTTTGTTGTTTGCGTGAATTATTATATGTGGGATGAGAGAGGCTGACTTGACTATATTTTGAGTATAGAGAATTATTGATTGGACTATTCAGAAGATATTTCTAATATGGTGTTTGCGTAGAGGATTAATTATATTTTATATCGATAGAGTAAAAAATATTGCTATATACCTCTCTCTATTAGTAATGGGGAATGAGATTTTGTTGAGCATAATATTTTTAAGTTGTTAGGACGTTTTGTGAATTTATCTAGACATTTGGACTCGATTTCTCTTTGCACGGATTCAGAGAACGGATCTCATGAATAGGTATCTGACGAAGTGTTAAATGCAGTCATGAAGACTTTGAGGATATGAGAAGATAAACTCTGGAGCTTATTTAGATGACATTATGTATGAATATACACATATTTGTGAAGGAGCGTACAGTATTGAGGACTAAGATATAAAATACTTACCACATAATATACATACTGTAGAGCTTTCATAAGTGCATGATGTGAGACGTTCATATATAATCCTACCTTTGTAATGATATTAAAGCTTTTGAGAGCACTGAACGAAGATACTCATATTCTCATTTTTGTGAAGATCTTTTTGAAGGTCATTTATGATTTAGACAAGAAGAACGTATTTTGAACTTCATTATATTCCGAAATAGAGCTTTTATTCCAAACTTCATGAAGATAGTATTCCTTTCATTCAGTGAAGAGTATTCCGACTTCATGAAAATATTATCTTAGCCATAATTTTATTTTCGAGTATTTGTAATAGTATAAAGATTGATTTTATTTTATAATACTGTTTCTTCTAATTTAACGTTATATTTTTAACTGATTTAATCGTAAATCAAAATGTGGGTAAAAATTCTTAGGAAATTTATATATACTTATTAAAATTGAAAGGATGAATTTATAAGTAATGTGAATATCACAAATCTTTATTTTAACAAGTAAGATTTAAAACTTAGAATAATTAGGTAAATCAATATTATATTATGTAAGGTATTCGCAAACTTTATTTTAATAATACTTTATAAAAATAAATAGGTTAGACTAAAAATTGTTTTATATCCAATGGATAATAATTTATATAGTCAACTATAACGTCATAACTTACAATATATATTAATACATTATACGCCTATGCGCATTATAAATATATATTATATTATTATTTATATTTATATTATATTATAATATATTTATATATATATATTAAATATATTAAATAATATATATTATATATTTATATATATAATATATATATTATATTAATATTATATATATATATATAATAGTTGCCAAGAACATTAGAGGTCTAATAATATATCTTTTCTAAAATTAATATTTCCAAGATGAAAAGAGAAATAACTATTAATTAACGTGGATAACTTTCTCATACTTAGAAATATAAGTGTATTTTATTAGATCCTAATTATGGTGGTTCGCTCTATCTAATTGATATAATACTGCTTTATTAGGATGAAAGAGGAATTGCTTTATAGTATTTATGTACAAATTTAGAAGCTAGTATCGTATTGTGCTCGAGATCAATTGTGAAAGCAGGGTAGGAGGAAGACTCCAACTTTCGGAAGTTTTAGAGAATAGTGAGAGAGATTTAAGGTACTTTTAATGTGTTGAAAAGCGTGTAGCGAGACATAGTATATGCATGTGTATATGGTGGGGTGATTAGGACATAAATGCGAATCTCATCGTTCGCTGTAAATTTCAGTCTGTGATAGTGTTTAGATAATATTATTGAACGGGGGGGTCACTCGTCGTGGACTCCAGGTAGGTGGGATAGAAATGGTCGGTGGGACTGCCGATATTGGTTAGCCTTGTGGCGGCTTCTTTTTGAGAGGAGGTTATTTAGGATTATATTAGGCCTAAAACGACATCTTGGAAGGTCAGACTAGTGAACGGAATAGGATTGTTTGTGTGACCCGATAAGAACAAGGGATACAGATTGCGTTCCTGATACGCTTCTAGTTAGCTAGTTGTTACTTGGTTTGTTGTATGTGGTATATTTTTATTTTGTGGTAATCATATTTGGTGAATTCGACCTCTTAGTCGAATAATTAGTAGAAATTGCTTTTGGCACGGAAGGTGGTACGCGTGGATGTTTGTGAATTGTTTTTTTAGGGCTTTTAACATTCAGACGTGTTATTACAGCTTTCGGGTATCACTGACTCATATGTTCTCCGTGTGGAAGCGGCTAGACAGGAAGACACAAGTTGGTGATGCATTGAGGTGTGGAGTGCATTTCTTGGGTGTAAACCAAATCCAGATTTGGAGCTTTGGAGCGGTGGTGTGATTTGCACGATTATTGGTATCATAGCTTTGCTCTGTGGCTAAGAGGTGTTTGTATAGAAAATGATGTTATTAGGATCTCGTAGAATTGATGCACTTGGTTAAGCCGTTAAGTAATGCAGTTCGAGTGGGACTCTTAAAGTTTAGTATTCCTCAGCTATGTGTCTTGAACTAACAGGATTTCTCTCAATCACTTAGAATATACCAGTATTTATAGATAATTGGTTCGCTCCTATTTGCATAACGTGCTTTGGGAGAAAGAGGATGCTATGTTGTGACGTATGTGAGGGATACATAACCTCGTCAAGTGTAGATGAAGTTAGATGAATGTGTTATGGGAGAGAGGTGCAGCCAAGGGGGACGTCGCACTAAAGCGCATATGGTAAGGAAATATAATATGAATTGGTATTCTGTGGATTAAGAAGGCTGTGAATTTGTGTTGTAGATGGTAGTTCAGAACAGTTAGAAGTTGACTAGAGAGACATGAGTTAGTAGTTAATGGAATTCAAGGAGTGTGTGTGGGTACCGGCCCTGGTGCTGGTGCATTCTTTTAGCGGTGCTTATTAATTGATATAAGTTCTCTGTCCGCTAATAAAAACAAATTCGGATTTTGTGTGCTCTTAAGTTAAGGTATGTTTTAAATTGGTGCATTGTAGATTTCGAAAGTGGATATCGGTTTGAGGAGATTTATGTAAAGGGTTAACTTAAAAAAAAAAAATATTAAATTATACAAACAATGGGAAATAAATCAAATATAAAAATAAAATAAATAAATTTTTATAAAATTTCTTACTCTTTTTTTTGGGTGGTGTGGGTGCTGACTTAACTTACATTGATTTACGTTTGATGTTAAATCATATCGACCTATATTTAAGCAGTAAATCTTAGCTAAGATGAACACTCCGTCCTTACCTTTTCGATTCTTTGTTGTCACCCCGACTCATAGCTGTACTAAGTTGTGGATCTATTGATCTATTGATTAAGTGAGTACAAAATTTTGGTTTTACTAAAGATATTAATATGTTTTTTATAAATTTCATAACCTAAAAAGTTTGGGAAGCAGTGAAGTAATCAATCAAAGCACTCTTTCTATATTTACCGTGACATCTCCGTCCTGAGCATTCTTGAGAGTAGTAAACGGCCTGGCTGTTCTGTGTTTAGATTATTGATCCTATTGATTAAGGTATAATTTTTACTAAAATTTTCATGTTTCTCACTCGTAGCTAGTGAATGCAGGTAAAAACTTTCATCATTACTAAGAGAGATAAAACTCCTATTTCTACCACCCCTCGAACGTCTCTCGTGAACACATTCTTCAACGTGGTGATGTAGATCTCGTGATGCATTATCTGATGGTGCATGGGTTAAATTTTATATTCGCTCCAGAGAAATTAGATTAAACGTTTCACATAGCGCAAGAATATTAAGATCTTACGCAGCAGTAAATCACTAAAATTCTGTTGAAACAAGTGATCAAAGCTTGGTTTAAGCTCTCGCTCTGACCATGTTCGCCTAATGTGAGTTTTTGTGTAAAAGGGGTATTCTTGATTGAGGTTATTAAGGTAACACCAATTTTATCACGATTTTTCCAATTCAAATTTCTTACTTATCAAAGGATTTTACATACGCAATCTAGTAAATCAGTTTAGTCAAATAACAAAACATCTATGAACACTACAGTCCAGCATCAAGTTGAACACCTCATGACAATGCTTGGATCTATATGTGAATTTTTTGTTCTGGTTGTGATTGGGAGTATGTATCTGTGTTGTGTAGTATGCATTTTGAATAATTAATTAACATAAAATAAGTTCTTTATTACAACTTTTCGGCATATATAATTCAAATATTAAAGGTGTATTTTCCTAGTTGGTTTGATATTAACATTAATAAATATTTATAGATTACTTTGCATCATCTGAACTAAGAACAATAATTGTACAAAGACAAACCTTTAACGCACATCTTTATTTTGAGCAGCAATTTAACACTCGATAAACTTAAAAGTTCGCATTATCACATCTTGATTACCTACAGTATAACGCATGGAATTTTGATATATATAATCAAACGCAACTGAGCTTTTACTATCTTTTTTAATATACATGCTCGCTGTTATATATATTTAATTTAAGATTTTAAATATATATAACAAAATTTATCACAACATTTGGTTAATTATTAATATATTTAGATAATAATGAAATTAATAATTTTAAATAATATAGATATTTCTTAACTATTTTATAAAGCTATTTACATTATATTAATTATTAGTGATTAAACTAAAATTATGAACTTTAAGAAAATTAATAGTTAAAGCAGATTAGTCAAAACCTATTAAAACCTTTAACTACAGAATCTAAACTGTATAATTTAAACAGAAATTTCGATAGCTTAATTCAACAGTAAAAGTAATTCTAAATAGCTCACATTTAACGTAACTTATTCTAGTTAATTTGTAAGGAAAACTGACTAACAAAATTTTACGATGTTAATTATATAGTTACAATTAACATGATAATTTATTTTACAAAATTTACCTTATATAATCACTGTGTATATTATATACAATACATGTAATACTAGAGAATAAGTAATGTGAGCTATAACTATATATATATTTAATTAAAGTATTTTATTCAAATTAAAAACTTTTATTAAATTTTGTACGATAAATCAACATTCGTCAAGGGTATATTATTTATATTTATTTGACATAGCTAAACCTATGAACACAACTTAACCAGCATTATCAAATATTAACTGCTTTTGGAGAATTAGGCAAAGATTACAACAACTTTACAAACTATAGCATTACACTTTTAACTATTTGGGTGCAGATCGAAAGGCGTACACATAAAACTAATATCAAATAATATATATAGATAATTTCATCTTACATACGTTTCTGGAGTGTTATATATTAGTATACTCTCAAACTAAGAACAAAGTTGTCTTTTAATATTTATATATTACTAAAAGTCGTTATAAATAACTCCACTCGATTGGTATCTAAAGGGTTTATAATGAGATTACAAATAGAAGCTAAGCTTGAAAAGAGATAATGCGCGTAACCGTCATCAGCTGTTATATATTGAAAGACCGCATATGCAGAACATACTAGAAAGAGAATACGTCAATAAACATTTGAAACATAGAAGAGATATAGCTAGTGTGAATAGTTTGAACGAGGACTTAGCAACATTCCCTTCATAACGATTGAATAACATGATTAAATTGATAAGTTAACAGATTTAGTGGGTTAAATGCTATTCCTTCGATTTCTCACTTATATAACAGATGATAAGAGTCACTAGAATGTTGTTATGGGGTGGTCAACATAGTTTTAACACTATTCTTATTTGAGTTGTGTTCGAAATATTATAAATGCTTCTTAACAGACTAATCTTATTTATAATTTTGTACGTCTTGGGCAAATGCTGCTTATACCCATACTGGTCATAAAAAAGTGTAACATTACTAAATTAGCTTGTTGAATCAGACTCTCGTGATCTATTCGATATTACACGAATATAACTCTAATACTGTATTATAATTTTAAGATATATACTTACAAATAAATTGAAAAACTTTACATATAGCGTTTTACTATGCTTATAATTCTTGGAGAATGATAATGTCTTCCCATAGCTGACCTGAATTTAAAAGAAGAAAGTTTAAATTTCACGCTACTTTTTATTTTATAAACCATTATATTAACAGATTTTACTTAACATACATTATTTATGGAGTTAAGTAATAACTTTTACATACAAAACGTAAATCTACATATGTAATACTGTTTTTCTCTTATTCTCAGATACTTGTGCTATTAGATTTTTTTTATTGATGTAATCCAATTTACCCTTAATTAGAAATCAGTTTGCACATTTATATTTTGAAAATTATAATTATGTGTTCGATTAATAATATTAAAACACAATAATAAAAAATAAAAAATAAATTCATAATGAGTAAAGACGATAAAGTAAAATTTTTTTGGTTATAATTCTCATTTATTAGGTTATCCCGTTCATATATATTTAATTCACACAATAGTTTACCTTCTCTTCTATATCTTTAGAAGATTGGTGGAACCTATTATTCTTTACATTTGTTATTATTTAACTTTCAGTAAAAATTTAGCAATTTTGGGCATTTTGTGCATAAAGTTTGTGAGATGCACATACCTCTCTTATGGAACCAAATTTATGCTTCTGACTCCTTCTAGGTTACTTATGGATTAACATAAGCATTGTTAGCAGATCATTCATATTATTTATATAGTACGGTTTTACTCGATTATAATATATTATTATAAATTGAGACACATTATAGTTGGGAATAACGAAACTCCTCGTGAAGATTTCAACAACAAGCGTAGAGAGACGGGGAGATGTCATGTATCAAACATTGAATTTTTTGAACTATCTATACTGAAGAAATAAAGGGGCTGGAAATAGTATAAACATCCCTTATATGTAATGAGATTCTTTCTTTCAACAATCAGAAGAAGTTTTAAAACAAGAATCCGATAGTACGATAATAGAATCAATCAGTTTCAGAAACCATATCATCTAATAACTTGCATTCATTACAACAATAACATTAGTAAATGAATAAGTTCTTTTAGATACTTAACTTAAACGATATATATTTTATGTACTAAAGTAACATTTGTTTCGTCACATTAATTAAAGTGATCTAAATATAGCATTTTACTCCAGACACTAGAAAATAATTGTATCCTTATATATTTAACGACGATAATTACTAAATACTTTCTTATATATAGCACGTAATATTTTAAACTGGTATTTTTAACATTATTAAGAACAAATTATTGACATTGCTACTGACATTGACAATACTAAAATAATATTTAATTAACTTTGTTAACTCAACATAGATTCTAATTCATAAGTTAACGTTAATTTTTTATTTGGCAATTTTGAGAGTACAAGTATAATAGTGGGGTATAAATGCAATGAATTATATCCAGAGTATTATAGGCTTTTGTTGGCTAGCCGGGGTTTCATATAAGAGTGCTAGCGAGAGATGTATGCTAGGGAATGTTTTAACAGGAGTGTCGGTTCGAATTATTAAGTGGGGTTTAAGGCAGTTACGATAGTAAACATAACTCGAAACTTATAAGAAATATGAAGAGCATACCAGTGAGCGGATTACAATTTGCAAGCAATTCTTTTTATGGAATAGAACTCATCAAGCGTACGGGATTTTAACTATTTTCGTATGTGTCTAACAGAGTTTATATTAGTGTACTGGTGCGTATACAAAGTAGGTGGAAGAGCCATATTCTACATCTTTTTTTAGGCATTTGAGTCAATGTTCTTCTTAACATATCAATGTATTATCTTTTCTGTTTTTTCCGAGTGTGTATCGCATATTGCCGTAATTATCATCTAACCAATAAGTCTGGGATATTTATGAGACTTAGAACAATGTTCTACATCATATAAATTACTAGACTAAAGTAATATATATATATTATGCTAACAGTATGACAAATGTTTTACTGAAATACAAGATTTGTACTGACAAAAAATGTCCATCATAACCTCGATCACGTAAATAAATCGTAATTCCAAACAAAGGAAAATTGGAAATAATCATAACAAAGTTTTAATTATTAACCAAACATAACTTAAAATAACAAAATTTTTAAATACTATTAAATTAAAAGAAATTTGAGTTCTTTGAGTAAACATTTTACAGTATAATATATATATAGCGTGTATTTTAATTTATACTGATTTTATAAAAGCAGTAAAATCAAGTAAATCAGTAATTACTAAACCACTTCATTATATATATTTATTCCTTAGCTGATCCTTTTATACCGCTCCCTTATTACCTAGCTTGTTGATCTATATTGATCTATTTTTTGGAAATTATTTATTTTTTCTATACAGTCATTATTATCAAGTATCATTTTGGTGACAAACATAACATAAATTAAATAAGTTCTTTATATACATACTAATACGAATATCATTTATGTACTTAAACTGCAACAAAGTTTTAGCATTTACAATAAGCTACATAAATTATAATTAAACCGCTAGTTGTGGATTCGGTGTAGGATAGTGGGGAGTAGTGTATAAAAAAAATGCAATCCTAAGGGGAACGCTGAATTTTCAGGTCAGGCGTTAGACTGAAAATCTTATTATAAGTTCATGCTTAACTATTTCTGTGAATTAGTATTCTTCCGCGGTGATTATTTGATCAGGCTTATTATAAGAATGAGACTAAGGACGGTTTGTCATTTCACAATTTCTTACTTAGATTTATGATTACGCCAATGGTTTACGTTAGCTGCATTATTTGGCAACTCAGGTAGGGTATGCTGCGGTAATTATAGCATAATTTACTAAAGGTACTAACAATCGTAGTGCCATAATCTGGTCAAATGAAATAGATTCAATCCATATTGAACTGGGTGAATTGGACAGTCGCTGATTCATTTTACTTTCAATCAGAGGATGTGGTCACTTGGCTCGTTTTGGGGAAAAGTTTCGTTAGAAATTATTAACTATTAGCATTATGAATTTTTGTTTTTTGATTTCAGGTGAGAGCATTAGGGCAATTTGGCTATAAGGCAGAAATATTTAGCTATTTAGGGTTTTTAAGGACAGGTGTCGAAAAAATATATCTTAATGACTTTTAGCTTGCTAATTATTCTTTAAGAAGTATTCGATATAGACACTACTAGTATTTCCGTGTCATGTTATTGTTACTAACAGTAACATTTACAAAATCATCATTTTTTACTTATAACAATTAAAATGTTTTTAATTTGATAACTTTTTATCTTTTAGAATAAAACTACTACATCAAATCTGTCTTATATATAAGTAATATAATTTTAACTATTAATCGTATTAACCTATTTACGAGTAATAATAAAGAATTTTCTATTTATTATTATTATATTAGAGTTATTATAAGGCATACACATACCCATTATTAATATTATATTTATAACCTTTTAGATTTAATACTTGATAAAGTCAATCTCATTAAATTTTTTGGTTAATGATGTCTGTCAAATATTATAACACCAATAAATGTCATAATACCCGAAGGGGTGTAAGCGGGCTTGAGGCCAACTTCGGGCTGAGGGCTTACCCTTCTTTTGGGTCTACGTTTATTCACAGGTTAAATGATGTTATACTCGACCGAGTGAGCTTTGGATGAACATAGTGCGTCCAATTCATATTAATTTGAATGTGATTTGGGTGTAGAATATTAATGAATCAGAAAGCTTTCTTTGTGGGTGTTTGTTTTCTAACTTTGTATAAGATTTGGTATTTTTATTTTTATATTGTTAAGATAAATTTACACATTGGATAATGCCGATGTGTGTTTGGTCTTTGGTTATTTGTTAGCTCTTAAAGATGATGATCATTTGTTCTATATAATAAAATACTTCATGTGTGAAAAAATGTCAAAATGTTAGTTTGGGGCGCCTGTAATCTACTCGGGTAATCCGTACGTTAGTGGATGTAGATTTTAAGATGTGATTGTATGTTATTAGCGGATTACTTTTTTGATTTTAGTCTTTGAGATTATCAGATGTGTGTGGGAATGCTTTCTCTCACAGTGTGGGATATTGTAATTAGCTGCATCTATTTTCAAAGCACGCGGTGTAATATGTTAGGGGGTTTTTGCCATGTTTTGTGGTGGTTACAATAGTTAGGATCGTTTGTGTCGGCAAGTTTGGAAAAATCTACGTCTGTTTTAGTTTTTATGATCATATTTGATATACTTAGCTTATTATGGTGCTGAAAAAATATTTAAGTTAAGCTTATATTCGTAGGTTAGTATATATTCATTACTTACTTTATTTATTATATGTATTATATATTTTCGTCTTCCCATTAAATGATACCTTTATTGACAATCAGTGACTTTTGAAAGTCAATTAGATATCGAAGTAGGATGTGGGTGGCTTACATTTTTAGCGGCAAGTGTTTGGGGAGAGTGGGTGGGTTCTTTTGGATTTTTTGGTGGCATAGAGGGGATATCTGGGTGGGTTTGATTTACTGTTATACTTTGCATTTACACCTTTATTTATATAGTTTAAATTTCATTTTTTTACTGAGGTCTATTATTTTTCATCTCGCTTTTGATGAATTATCTTTTCTTATTATTCAAAAAGTAGACTATATTTTTTTCTGTTTCTATATATATTATTTATCAAATTTTTGTTATTTTTTATTTTAGGTTTTTTCATTTTGTAATATTTGTTTAATGAATGTTTAAAATAATTTTTATGTTTGGTGTTTTGCTTCTCATTTATTTCTGTTGTGTTGGGTTATTTTTTGCTCGATGCAAATTGTTATGTTGATCTCTCGAGTTTTTGATAGAAGGTTTTTAATTGACTTTATTTTGTTATACTTTTGGGAAATAATATATATATTTATATATAAGATGAGATTACTTAGTGTTGTTAACTGTAAAAACATTTTGTTACCGTTTATTGTATATTTATAATTAATTTAGTTTTTCTCTTTTATTTTCAGAGTACCAAAGTTTATTTGTAATTTGTTATTAACCGTTATTTACACGGGTTCTTAAAGAGTTCCCTAAACTTATTGTTAAAATACTTTTATTTCGTTATGTTTTTGTAGTAATTATTTATTGATTGAGGTGAAATAGTTAGTTAAAGAGCTATTTTTATGTTTCTTTTAGAACAAGGGGAGATGTGAATTAAGCTTTTTTTTTCGTTTTTGATTACGATAGTATATGTTAATCTTTTTTCTAATTCTATCATGTGCTGTATAATGTGGCTGAATAACGTCTGAAGTTATGTAGGTAGATTAATGTAGTTAGTGCATTGTGGTTTTTTATTTTATTCGTGTACGTACGTATGATGTGTTAGGTTTTGTCGTTGTAACTAATCATATTTTATCGTACCTGTACTTGCTAAATGTTTAGCTTTTAAATTAATAGTTGGAACTATATTGTTATTAGTTAGCATACTTTTCGCTGACTTTCTGCTATTAAATTAAACTGTGGAAAGTGATATATGATAATAATTCTTATGTTAATATTTACTATATTGGTGTGGTAATGTAAAAATCTAACGTTAATATGTTAGAAGTACGAAGCGTAATTTTAAAAGTTATATTTGAATAGGTTTAATACGTTTTTGTTATGCATGTCTTTGTTATTTCTATATACAGTGTGTTTAAGTGTGGACTTTTATGTTATGTGTAATTTAGTTTTTTCTCGTGGCTTAAAGTTGTGTTAGTTTAATTATATTCGTTACGTTTGTAACATTCTTTTTTTTTCTTAGTTCTGGTAATGCTATGTTAGCTTTATTAAATATGTTTGTAATAACAATGTTTTACGTTGCGTAATTAATTTATATATCGTTATGGTTAGTATGATAATGACTTATTTTGTACTATGTATTGGTTGTTGTTGTATTAATGTTTTGTTTTGTTATTTATTGTTGTTTATGTTGTATTTAAGGTTCCACGACGAGAATATATAACTTTTTGAACTGATATGGTTCATACGTACGTTTTGTTATTCTTGTTATTACTTTTCTATTTTTATGTATTTAGGTTTTAGAAAGTAATCTCATTAATTTATTAAATAAATAATATGTTTTTATATATACATATAGTTTTTCTTCAGCTGAGGATAGTTTTTTAGCATGTAGTTCAGTTGATTGATGGAGGGGATGGACACAGTGGAAATCGGCCACTGCGCAGTGCTCGGTAACTTCTGACATTTACGCATTTGTTGTTGCACGTGTAAAATTTTCGGTTGTTTGGTTTGGATCAACTTGTGCGGAAGGAGATAATTTCCTTGCAGATTTATTCCGAATTCAGCACTTTTTGGGGCACTCTCGCAATCGACATCGGTGTGTGTTTGGAAAATTTCTCGAATTTTCCGAATTCCATGGTAAAAGCTTGCATCCCGAATCCGGATTCGAAATATGTCGTGTGATTCCGTGCGTTTTTATCAGAATTATATCCATATCGTGTCATTATTTAATATTTCTTTTGTGTGAGAATAATGAGTTTTTGAACTAGCTCCAACAATTTATGACATTTTGACTTTTTGTTATTTTCATATTTTTCTTTGGTAAAAATAAGTTATGGCCTTAAATTCGATTATATTTTATTTTTAAGTATTTCGTTTTTTTTCCTACTGCCTTGAATTATAATATGTATTTTTCCATCGTTAAGTCGACACGTTCTGTCGTGGTTATGAGGGTTATTATCGCGTTAATATTGAAGGTGACAAATTCAATCATTACTCTATATTCTCTCGATATTGTTTATTAGGGTTTTTACGAAGTTCGGTTCTAGATTGTAGAATTGTGTACATTGCTTCCTTTGAAAGGAAGGCAAGCGGATAGGGTGCCTAGGATAATTAGTTAGTGTTAAATATGGAAGAAGGATAAAAAATAATTTTACTTTAATTTTATTTACTCTATCACGATATGCTCATTTCTCAACTTTGCGCGGCTACACTTATTAGTTGTAGTGGGTGTTATGATTGGAATTTTTTAGGTAAATAGTCGCGTGTTGAGAATAGATAGAATAAAAATCGAAGATCTTTATTATTTCTTTTTTTATATTATTTAATTGTTCATATTAGATGTCACTGGTGTCAATGTTAAGATTAAAAGCGGTATATCAGTGGATGTTAGAGGATACACGGTGATTGGAACATATAATTAAAGGAGTAAGTTTAGTTTAGGTATTTACGTGTGTGGTGATAGTATATGCTCACATTGTTTAGTTTAAAATTAGTGTTAATTAGTTTGGGTATTGGATAGTAGGAGAAATCTTTGCTTTTTGGTGGCTATGGAAAATATATATATAAATTTGTTTAATCAAAGTTTTTTTCCCCATAGTGTATGTACGGGGGCTTAGAACCGTTTTGAGTTTTAGAAGAACGCATGTTTTTATCGTAGGAGTATTAGTCTATTTGGGTGTATTCATTGGGCCCTTTAGTTTTTCTTTAGTTAGTTTGTGTTACGCTATGTAGTTACTTGATTGTGTGTTATGTGTGATTGAACACAAACTTTATTACTGATATAAGAAGTGTGTATCATGTGATATGTTATCATTAGTAATATAAAAAAAAAAAAATATAAAAAACCAGAACTTATCTTTTTGAGATTTATAAATCTTATTGTAATTATTATCATAATGTGGTGGTGCTATTGGAAATGGTCGCATCTCTATAATTTGTGTACATAAAGATTGAATTAGATTAATGTATGAATAATTTCGGATGGTATGTACGCCAAGAGTAATGGGCGTGGCTTGGATTCGATAGAGAAAGATAAGCAATTATTATTTGGTGAACGAATAATTGTACTCGACTAGTGACCAGCAGTACAAAGGTTCTTGATGGTAGTGTTATCACTCAGAAATGTCGTGTAAACAGAGCGTGGAAGCTTTGGTTAATAGTATAAAAACAGTTTATATATTCATGTTAAGGTGTGGCTAAGTTTGTCGCTGTAAATTTATATATTTGTTCTTATCTTAGTGTCTTTAATTTAGTTTATGCCGTGCATAGTAATAGATTAATGTTTCACATATCTTCTTGTATTTTTAGGTTGTTGGAAACTTAATTCTTTGTGTGTGCTTAGCGATTGAAGTTCATTATATGCAATTGGAATAGTGTCTCGCGGCTTGTCTGCACTGATGATAATTACATCTAATTATGAATTCTGTGGTTGTAGCATAAATCTTAATTTGCTTTTTTAAGTTCTCGTGTGAAATGTTACTCGATAGCATGGCATTATTTTGTGTGATGTTATAATTTTAGTTATTATGGTACGCACTAACGTTAGGATTTATATAGACTGTGTACGATAGTATTGCTTGAAAAAGTAAGATTAGGTACGTTTTGCATACCATGTTAGCGCGAAAATTATATTAGAGATAGAAGTTTTTATATTTTAATTAGTGTGTGTGCCTGGACTCTCTCGATTTGAGGATCGGATATTATTAATACTTGGTTATACAAGTACTTATTACTTTTTATTTGTTGTGACTGTTGTTTATTTGTCGCTCTTTTGGATATTTAAGGCTTTGCTTGTGTCTTGAAGGGTTCGTGTGTTGATATTTCACTCCTTGTGTACATTTTATATAATATTATAGTAAAATATATTCGGTTCACATGTTTATATCTTGTCTCTTCAGATATTAGAATGATAAAATGAGAAGAAATATAATATAATAAAAATTTTTACTAGTTTTATGTATATAGATTAGTTGTATTTATCTTGTTTGGGACTTGACTCAATTTATACTGATTTTGGGTCTGCATGTTCTGTTAATGTTAGTTATTAAACTCTTTGTATTAAAAATTGGTTGGTTATGGTTCAACATATTTTTTTTATGTATTAAATTATTTATTGATGGCTTTACTATAGATTTTCCTTCGCTCACATATAATCAATCGTATTTCTGCTAAATATTTTGTGGATTTTTATCATGTCCCCTCTGAGAATTTTTGGAATTATTAGAGAACAAAATATTCGCCTCTTCTTTCCGGATCTGTGTAATACTTTCTTTATGTTGTTAATTTTTCGTTAACTTCATGTTAGTTTATTGGGGATCAACTTTTGATTGGCTTTTTTTGTTATCAAGATGTTAACAAGTGCATAATAATTTATTCAACGTTTCGTTATCTGAAGTTTGTTGGGTGATACTTTAATAGGAGGAGGATAATATGATACTTTTTGTTTATAGTCGCAATATATATAAAATATTTTCTTACAAAAATAAGTTACATAAGATAAATATATATATATATTTTGGGTTAGCTCTATTTTGTGTGTTGAAGATATGCCTTTAATAAATTGTTTTATAGTTAATTTTATGTTTTAAGAATTCGTATATTCAATCGCTTGATAATCTGTATGTATAAGGATTATAAGAACATTCACTTTTGTTTAAATTTTGCATAGGGGATTTTGTCGATTAAATGTTTTTTAGAAAATTTGTTAAAGGTAATTTTTCTTTTTAAATGTAAATAATTCTACAGATAATGACAGAAGTGAGAGGAAGGGCTCTGCTCCATTAAAGCGAACGTGAAGTCATTGGTGTTCATTGAGAGTAAATATGAGAGAATTCTGCGTTTGTTTATTTTCTATTTTCGATTGGTGTTATATTAATTTTTTTCACATATTAAACAAATTACAGTGTTTATGATTGTGCTGTGTGATACTTGGTTAAATGTTTTGATCAGTTTATTTAAACAATCTTTTTTAATTAATTGATTATTGTTTGTGTTAATGGATTTGTCTTTGTACTTAATTTATGTTTCTTATGTATATTCAGTTAATGATGCTAATATAATGTTATTATAAGTTTTTATTTTATGTTATGTAAATTATTAATTGTCTAGTTATCAATACATATCTTGAGTGTGATGGTATGTATACTATTATATTAATTTAGAATACTTGTTATTTTTAATTATGTTATGTTTATTATGGTTATTATCAAATTTAACAGGTTACAACAGAGTTTAATAGTGACTTTAGAATAATATATTAGTAAATTAAGATTCAATTATAGTATCAATGGATTTAGGTCATGAGGGTGGTGATGCTTGGTAAGGCTTGGTAATGGTTATGGTTTTGATTTACTGATTTTTACCTGATTTTAGGTTGTTTATTTAGTAAAATACGGTTAAAATATTTTTAAGAAAAGAAATTTGAACCTTAATTAATAATTTGATTTAGATTTTGCAAATAGATCACAGTTATATGGTTTTACGAGTTATTGATAGGGGAGGTTTGGAAATTTAGTTAGGTTTTTGATTTTTATAGTTGATTTACTTTACTTATTATATCATTTTGTATAGGTTTTAAAGTTAAATATTTAATTTTTTAAGTTAAAAATTCTGAACTTTTTTATTCATATTATTTAGTAATGTCAATTTAGGAGACTAATATATATATTATAGTGAATGAGATTACAGTTGAGGGTGTAGGTAGTGAGGATTAATGTAGGTTAATATGATTTTTAATGTAGATTTATACTATGTATGATTTATATATTAGTAAAATGAATTTATTATTTTTTTATTTTTTTTTAAGTAAATTTATTTGATTACTTAATCAATAGGGATCGAATTTATATTTAGATATTACATTTAATATTAGATGGGTTATACAGGAGGAGGGTTATTATGTTGTATAATTGATGTTGATATTTATGTGAATTTATTAGATATTTATTATATATATGATTTTATGTCTTTAGGGTATGCTATATATTAATTACTAATGATTTATATAATAATTTTAGTATTATAAAATTAATACTCACACTTAAATAATTTATATAGTATAATAGATCACAACTGGGTGAAGGATGAGGCGGGCGGGTGTTAAGGAAGGTAATTATTAGTTAATTTATGTAAGATGGTGGTTAGTTTGATTATATTATGTAAGATGTTAATTTACTACATATTACTAGCTTAGGCTCTAATGTATAGTTTAAATTAAATATTAAAACGTATTTGTTAAGTTTATATTAAATAAGAATTAAGTTTGTCAGAAATTTTTATTTATTTATATATTTATTTTATTATATTTAATTTAATTTAATTTTGTTTTATTTACTTGGTTTATTAATATATTTATTTTATTTATTTTATTATTTATATTTTTTTTATTTATTTTTCTTGATGATTATTAAATTAAATTCATTAAATTATTTTATTTCGTTAATAGAGTCTTAAGATCCAATACATATAAACGATTGTTTAAAATTTTTATCTTCTTTACCAAAGATGATCAGTTTATTATTAACTTTAAAGCTACGTGTGCGTGGTATTACCAGGCCCGGTTGCCGGAGCGCACTCCTTTTAGAATTCCATATTACTTTTTACTATCTTGTCAGCCAGAACTCACTCTGAAACTCACTATCCACGGTCACGGGCAGAAAGCCCTATTCTCGCGGATTGGGGTAGATTGATTATTCGGCAAATTTTTAATAATTTTTAAATGGGGGTGAGGTCCGCTTTTTAATTGGTTGGAGTTAGGTGCCCCGTCTTCAGGGGATGTGGAGAAATCACTCAGGGATTGGTAGCACATGGACACGAGGCTAGACGGTGAGGAGGTTTATAATAGTTATGACTCATGGGAACACAGGGACGATTGGGAGAGGAATTTCAAGAACCGATTTGCGGCAAGGAAAGGAGGAAGCACCGAGCGACTCAGCCTGGAGTTTATTACTACATAACACACAAATTGGTTGCGCAGATACACAGCACCCTTTTGTGACTCCCTTGTATTACGAGGGCATCGTAAAGGTGGTGGTACCGAAAGGTGTTTGTACACAGGGAGATTTCCCATTCCGCCTGCGAGAGTGTACTCAGATATCTTCAGGGCAGATGTGCGATGGAGGGCGAGTTAAAGTCCAACATTACACCACGGGCAGAGCAGAAGAGGGTGGAGTTGAATGGTCGGGTTGAAACTGGAATGGGTTTAAATCGTGTAAATTTACAGTGTGCCTGGATCTTGTGACTGACGAACGCGCTGTTCAAAGCGGGTGAACAGAGCCCCCAAATATGAGAACAGTATCATAAACGCGGTGGGATTCGAGAAGACTCTTGTTAGGTACTGGTGAGGAACGTAAGCTGACGGCATAAGAAGGGAAGAAAAGCGAGATCGTGACTTAGCAATCATAACTCGGATAGTGCATAGTCTTCTTGGAGATGCCATTCTTCGCACGTAATAATCTAAGCAACGGTTGGGTGATGTGAAGTTTTCAAGACATTTTTTTTGTTTATGTTGAAGACATAAGAAATAATTATTTAGTCATTGGGTTCAACAGAGGGACACATAACGAGAGACAAGCATTTGCGCACTAAACACAGCGCTCTTTCATGTTTACCTTCTGGATCGGTGGTGCTCTGTTGGTCAGAGATCCTGCCTTACTTCCGGTTTCACTTTGCTCAATGGAACTACAAATCCATAATTCGGTCGCTTTTTATTTGGCTAACTACAGATGAGACGTTCTCTCGGATTTAGCTCCAAAGACTCCGGGCACGGCCTTAAGGGCGTGTAAGCGACAATATATCGATCGGCGTCGCCCTGCGGGGTGACCCATTTGGGGACCAACTATTTATATACACATTCCGGACTACAGAATAGGATGTACCTTTCTCACTTCTAGCGGGAATTCGTTTCGCCTTTATGGTCTTCATTTAACTATATAGTGAACTGACCGGTTTATCTGCTCACTCAAGTTCTCCACTAGAGGTGTTCAGGACTCATAATTCTCACTGGTTAATTCTACTTAGCATCTTATTAATAAACATACGACATTATGTCGCTTGGACATGCCTGTCACAGTCTCTCACTTCGTCCGAGCACAGGTATCTCTGTTGTCATTTGCCACTTACTTCTGTGCTCGAGACTCTGCCGAACCTATTACATTATTCTCTTATTCTATTTCAACTCACTCTTCTATTAAGTACTATATTATTAAATCTCTCTTCTCATTCTCCTAATTCTTCTTAACGGCCACTGTATATTTTTTTATATATAAATATATTATATATTATATTATATATATATATATTATATTTATATTTATATATATATATATTAATTATTTATATATAAATATATTTAATAATTTATATATATATATATATATATTATATATTTATATATAATTATATAATTTCAATCCTAGCTTTTCTCTTAGTTAAGATTGGTGATTTTATTAGTTTTTTTCCATTCCCACTATTTGTAAACAATATGATGTAATCAACTTTATTTGTACTAATATATCATGTATTGAGAACAGCACGGAACCTTCTCATATCATCAGGCTTAAAATATTATAGTAAAACAATGATTATAAGATAATGAAGAATTTAAATTTACCAGCATTTAAATAATTTAAATTTATTAGTATTATTAAAAAGATAAAATTGATTGTATATTTCTTATATTTAAAACATATAATTAATTTAACGGTGTTATTTATGTAAGTATATATTAAAGCGATGCTTTAGGATAATTTAAACACTAATTACAGGTACTTATACTATATATCGGTACTTTAATGGGTCTCTTAATTATGATTTTATTTAAATAGCGACTTCCTTCATCGACATCTGACCTGTAAATTAGTTTGTTTTTTAAGTAAAATCAACTAACATATAGGTATATATTATTTTGTAACCCTTTACATAAAATACATTTGGGATAGTTTTAAATTCACTTACAGTTCTACAAGAAAAATAGAAGATAAAATTACTTATATATATAATCGTTTTTATATAGAATAGTGGTATATAGGTGACAATATATTTAGCTACTTACATTGGTTTAGTATATCCTCATAGAGTTTGACAGGTGCTTATGTAACAAAAGAGTATGTGCGAGTCTACATAATTGTGTTAGGGTTAAGCTTCCTTTAACTTACTCACTTTAACTATGCGCTTAAGAGTACGTTTGTCATTAGTGATCTGTGTATACTTGCTTTCTCTCAATGATTGCTTGTTCAGGTTCTGTTGTCGTCTCTTTGTCTTTGATCTGCTGATAGCGATTTGTTTTTCGTTTCTGGAAAATTTGATGGGATGTCGTCTTCTATCGTGCGATTGGTTTTCTTATTTGCATCTCGTACAGGCTGGAAGTAATTTTGAAAGGTACTTTTGTACGGGAAGTACACTTCTTTGTGCTATTCATTCTCCTCCACTGGCTGGTCGATTAGAAATGCCACGATAGGCGGCCTTCACAGCGTATTCTGTAAATTATAGATAAGTCATGAGTGGACGCGACTCAGTGGGACATCCTCTTTGGTGATGGCCAGAAGGGCTAATTTTAAGGACGAGTTTTAAGGTCAGAATGATTATTTAAGCTTGGAAAAATTCTTTTTAGGCAAGTTGATTAAGGTCTTTAGGTATTTTAATGATGTGTTCATGAGTATGGTAAGGTAAATAGAGTTAAAGTTTGAGGCAGTGAGAGTCAGAGTTTTTGATCCAATTTGAGTTTTCAACAATTTTTTTATGTACTTTATGAACAAGAGAAGGTGGAAAAATATTGCGTTTTTGAAAAGATTAGTATGAAAGTTGAAATTCAAATAGCATTAGGCTGTAATTGGAATGTGTAGTGAAAAGTCTGAAGATATGAAGTCCTGAATACGTATTACATTTAAAAACTAAAGGATATTATGAATGAAAATTAATACTAGCGGTGTCTTTTTTCTATAAATGGCAG
The DNA here is from genome assembly GCA_015478945.1 of Trachelipus rathkii. Lineage (NCBI taxonomy): Eukaryota > Metazoa > Arthropoda > Malacostraca > Isopoda > Trachelipodidae > Trachelipus > Trachelipus rathkii. The sequence continues at coordinate 21,622 of JABUQX010017940.1, forward strand.
TGGAAAAACAGAGATAAATTTATTTTTATTTTTTCCATAGATTGTATCCTCAGTGAAAAAGATTATTGAAGTTTAGGCTTAGATTTTTATTTTTGCCTCATTTTATTATCGGTACTTTATATAAATATTATTAAGTGCTTGAAGAAGGTTTAGTGATTCTTTATAAAAGTTTTGAAGCTTTTAACAATGATTTTACTTCGATCACCCAGAAGATTAAACAAATAGTGCACAAACACTATTATAGGTTTAATGCAGCTAAAGTGTTTTCGTATTTAATTTCCAATCTTTGATTTTGTTACCTAGATCTCTAAATACATTCATTTATTTCTGTAAACCAGGAAAAGGTCAAGGTGTTGTATTGTATGAATTTGAGTAGAGTATTACCAAGGTTAATAAACATTATTCGTCGGTATTCTAAATTTGAACTAAATTACTAATTAAAAATCTGATTAAGCGGCTATCTTAACCTTGAGGAGTAGACTTACCGTTTTTAAGTTAAATTATAAAACAGAGAAATCAATAATCATTCCATGAATTTATGCTGCAGGGATCATCACGGGTTCCTGTAATGGATTGACTCAAGATTCATAAACTTTAATTGCCCAGTCAGACTATTCTAACGCTTACACACCAAACTTAACTTTGCAAGTTCTAGTTCCAGTAGTTGACTTCCTTTGCACTTAGAACCACATACAAATTATGGCTTAAAACCTAGCCTTGTATTTACCTAGCCCTAATTTTTTTTTATGACCAGGTTTCGACATAGAATCTTTAAAACCATGTCTATAAGGATAGGGCATAGAAATTCTTTTAGAACTCAATTTTCCTTCTTTCACTTAATTTTTTCATGTTTGATAAAAAGATTTCAAAACTCTCCCTACGCTGGCTAGCACGATACTTATTTCTTCTTTAATGATGCACTATACTTACAAACTAATTCCCTTGCTATGGTTCAACCCCTGCGTGATATTTGCTACATCTACCTAATCATCATAACGTCTGGTTAATAATGTTTGTCCCCCTTCAAACATACACTAAAAGAGTATATGGACGAATACTTTCTGGCTTTTTACCAACATAAACAATCACCCCCCTTTTTTTGATTAATGAAATTCATTAGTACTAAGTTCACTGCAGAGAATTTGAAACTAATAACTCTTCTTATTTTGATATTTTATAAAGACTCCCCTACAGATTTTCCCACTGCCATTTATAGAAAAAGACATTCACCGGCCTAGGTATTAATTTTTTTAGTCATTTCTTTAGTTTTTTAAATGTAATAGTATAGGCTTTGATCTTCAGACTTTTCATCTAACATCCAATTACAGCCTAATGCATTTAGATTTCAACTATCTACTAGAACTTTTTCAAACACAATTTTTTACTTAATACTTTGTTTCATTTATTCCTCAAGGATTATTCTCTCTAATATGATCACACACTCCTTGACTCTCCACGTGTCCAGATGATGAAACGCAATTTATTTACCTTCTCTGACCAGGTTTTAAATACTAAGACCTTAAAAGATGTGTAGAAGAATTATTTTCTCCCCCGAGCGATTAATTTATATCTTGAACTTTAACTCGTCTTTAAATGAGCTATCTTGCACAAAGAGGATCATGTGCTCCGTCTTATGTTGTGCCTCGTGATCGTTTCGTTGAAGTTATAATTGCTGACAGCGAGAGGTGATAGATTAGTAGAGATGTAAATTTACCGCTATGTGGATTTAATAGCGTTAGTGTGAGAGTTTTGATGAAGCAAGAGGAGCTGTGTTCCGTACGTATTCGGATAATTGTGCGACTATGTTAGTCTGGCCTGACAAACTATTTCAATGGTTCCAGCTTTTCTGCAATAAGAAACCACTTGCACGATAAGACATCCATTTAATTTTTCAATTTTCAATACTGTCGAAGCAATCGACAACCAACTCATTTTAAAACATTATACATTGCCAACATGAAACCTTCTTTAAACAGTGACAGCGGACATCATAGTTGCTGGCTCTTTTAAGATTCAGATGTGTTACCTATTATAAGTGAGAACTTTCAAATTGGAAAAGCACCAATTGTAAGTATTATAAGTGTAACATTTCAATCTAGCTTTGATATTTATTTGCATTTTGTACGCACGATGGGATAACCTTTGAATTGTTAAAAGATTCGATGTATATAATTATGATCTTAGCCGACAGTGGTAAATGATTATTGTTCATTTCCAAGCTCGCTTTATTTGTATACTTTATATAACACTTACATTATTAATCCGGAAATATCATGTGTCTTGCTTATTTAGTTAATGTTTGTAAATGCTTGTTACATTTAAGTTTATTTAAGTTATTTATAGTTTGTGTCTATATATTTAGGCCATGATTGATGGCTAAACTTGTGGTTTTCCGAATGATTTGATAGTCTAAGTAAGTGTTTCATGTAAAAGGCCTGGTGCTATTTTATCTCTAAACGTATAATATCTATATATATATATTTAAATATTTATAATATATTATACAGATTATTTAAATTATTATATATTAGATATATATTATATTAGAATTATAAATTTATATTATTAAATTATAATATATTTAATTATATATTTATATAAATAAAAAAAAATAAAAAAAAAAAAAAAAAAAAAAAAAAAAAAAAATAAAAAAAAAAAAAAAAAAAAAAAAAAAAAAAAAAAAACAAAAAAAAAAAAAAAAAAAAAAAAAAAAAAAAAAAAAAAAAAAAAAAAAAAAAAAAAAAAAAAAAAAAAAAAAAAAATCAAATAAAATATATATATTATTTATATATATATATATATATATATAATATTATTTAATATATTATATATATACACATTTTCAGCATGTCTATATATATATATATATATATATATAATATATATATGTATAGTATACAGTATTATATTGGTCATTTCTAAAAAAAATGCACCTAAAAAACTACAATAGCTACAGTGGAAGGAATGCATTTGTTTGGACATTCCATTTTTGATGTTAATCACGCAGATGTTTTAAATAAAAAAAAAAGAAAAAAACATCTACACTATCTTCATTATTTGGAATTCCTTTTTTTAAAATTTCGTTTTGGTAATTAATATGTAAAAAAAAATGAATTGTTTTTTTTTTTAAGGGAGAGACGAGACATTTTTTAAAGCGTAGATGTATATATTATATATATATATATATATATATATATTATATATATATATTATATATATATTATTTATATATATATTATTTTATATTATATATATATATATTTATTTGTAAAGTAATTCCGAGATAAAGGGGGCTCGAGCCGAAGGGAACACAGGGGGGACGATTTTCCTAACGAGGGGGAGGGGTGGAGAAGCCGCGACACTCAAAAAAGAGGGGTTCAGAGACCTCCGAGGGGGAGAACTAGTCCTACCTATGTTCCGGATTGAGGGGAGAGCCGAGACCTGAGCATCGGTGCGTGTACAACCCCTTGGCGGATATTCTTTAGTTGAATAAAAAAATTTAACTATATCTGGAGGCCTATTGTATTTAAATCGATGTACGTATAATGGTTCATAAATAAGTTATTTTTATAGAATGAAAATATCTATTTAGTATCTCTATTTTCTTTTGTGCATTTTCATGACTAAAATTTGATTACCAGGATCCAAAAATCGTATTCCTTTTTCCTCTGTAGCTTATTGCTATTTTTTTTTTTTTTTTTTTTTTTTAACATTTTCCTAACTAAAATTCCAAAAATGTAGTATTCCTTTTCCCGGTAGCTATTGCAGTTTTTGAGATAATGGATTAGTGGTCTTACTAGAGGCTGACTATATATAATATAGTATATTATATTATATACTTATATATTAGTATATATATACTATACATTATATATATGAATATATATATTATATAAATATGTATATATATATATATATATATTATATTATATATAGGCCCTATATATTTTACGATCGTCGTTTTTGATTTTTTTTTGTTTTTTTTATATATATTTCTAGTATTGATCTGGATGATTTAGGAAATACTCAGTGAAGTTTAACAGTTATGTTTTACGACTCGTCAGTTTTTAATTTTTTTTAGTTTTTTTAACTAAAGAATACGCCAAGGGTATACCGCACAGATAGGAGGCGGGAGTCCTCTGGCTTCCGGGGGAACGACAGGGTTAGACTATTTCCCCCTCCGGGAGGTTCTCGGACCCGCTTCTTTGTATTTGGTGTCGGCGGGCGTTCCTCCCGCTCTTCTCTTGTACGGGTAGGAAACGTCCCACCTCTGTCCGTCGGATCGTAGTATAGCCTATTTTTTTTTTTTTTTTATTTTTTGTTTATTATTTTTATTTTTAATTTTTTGTAATAAGCTTTACACGGCTGATTCAAATTATGTAATTGTTTTTTCTGATAAGTGTCTGTACTTTCGAGATTTTATTTATGAATTTTTTTTTTTTTGTTTTTTACTTTTTTAATAGCCTTTATTACGTGAATTTAAATATGTAAGATTGGATTTTTCTGTAGTGTTGTACTTTTTGTTTGAGATATTTCATTTTTTAAATATTTTATTGCTATAATGTATTTTTAAATAATTATTTAAAATATTCGAACTTTTGAATCATGCATCACCATGAAATTCATTGTTAGTATCATGTATATAGCATATGTTAAAAAAAAAAAAAAGAATAAAACTGATGGAGTTAACAATAACAGGGCTATTATATAGTATTCGTTATATTATATATATATATAATATAGATATTATATATATATATAGATATATATGTATATATATATAGTATATATATTATAATATATATATTAAAATATATACTATATATATACTATATTTATATATAGTATATATAATATGGCTTTATATTGTTTTCATTAACCGAAAATTATAATTTTTTAAATAGATAACAAATTGTGCGTTTGGTTGAAAGGAATACATTGTTCGGAGATGCTGGGTCCTTTTTAGTGCGGAAAATGTTAAAAAAAAAAAAAAACAAAAAAAAAAAAAAATCTCTCAGAAACTACAATAGCTACAGCGAGAAGGAATACATTTTTGGAATTTGTATTATCGCTAAGTATACTGTTACAGAAATACTAATAAATAATAATATATTGGCTTTTTTTTTTAGGGGAAGGGGACATAATATATTATTATTTATATTATTTGTAAGGTATTACCGGCAATGTAGGGGGCTGAGCCGACGGGGAAAGCAGGGGGGGACGTTTTTCATACCGTAGGGGAGGGCCGCGACACCCAAATACAAAGAGCGGGGGTTCGGAGACCTCCCCGGAGGGGGGGATTTAGTCCTACCCGTAGGTTCCGGGAGAGGAGACCCGACCTGCATGCGGTGGGTATACTGGTAATTCTTTAGTAAAAAAAAAAGCCAATTAAATTTGTAGTTTTTGAATTTTTTTTTTTTTTTTTTTTTTTTTTTAGATTTTCCGCTAAATTTGACAAAAACAAAATTTATTCTTTTTCGCTGTAGCTATTGTAGTTTTTGAGATATGAGATAGTCACTCTAAGCATTTTTTGTCTCATGAAATACATCTTTTCCTTATATATACATCTTCGTAATCTATTATATATATATATTATATATATATTATATAAATATATATATATTATATATATTTTATTATATTTATATATTTAATCTATATATATGTTATATTTATATATGTATTATTATTAATAATTTCTATTAGGCTTTAATTACTCTAAGATGGAACTTTCATAATCATGTAAACTTGCCTTTATATATTTTTTTATTCTGTTTATTAACTAGTTTCGAGTTCTACATGTGTGCAATTAATATAATAATGATCTAATAAAAAATAAATAATTTTTTTAACATATTTCTATAATTATCGTTTTTCAATGTTTAGGAGTAACTTTATATCGCTATGGGTTATGATTAGCAATAATAATAGAAATATGCACCTTGATTGGCTCTTACAGCATCAATCGGTTGATTGGTCCTAAATGGTGATGCAATTTTATTGTTTTTATTTTTCTTTTTTTTTTTTGATTTTTTTTGAAATCCTGTAGAACGATAATAGGCTCGGATTGATCCGGATTCGAATTGGAGCTCCGAATCGGAATCGCGTATACGTAAAATGTTTCGAATCCGAATCGGGTGTGTGAAAATGTTCGAATCCGAATCGTAATACGACCAGCACCTTACGGATTTGAATCCGAATCCGGATCGAGAAGCTCGAATCGATTCGAATAACGAATCCAGATTCGCCATCACTGTATGATATATACTAAATAGTATATTTCATTATATATATACTATAAAATATATATCATATATATATATATATATTATATATATATATATATATATAGTATATGTATATATATATATAATTATATATGTTCAGAGTGTAAAAGATATTTTTATCCTGAAGCAGGATGAAAGTCAATCAATTTTATAAAGGTTTACATAAAAGCTGGGGAAACTAGTTTTAATTTTTATTATTATTACACTTCAATATTAATTACCTGATAGTATATTTCATAGTAAGTATAAAACAATTAGCGACTGTGGGCGAGGAATGCATAATTTGTTTTTTATTTTAGATATTTACAATGTAATTGGTACTTAATCCTAATGACCAGGAATAGGTTGCTGGACTTTGAACTCTCCACACAGGTTGGTCTGTTTTTTTTTGTGAGTGATGGGATCTGTAATGATGTTGGTATATTGTAAGGACAGTGAGTATATGAGAAGGGAGTGAAATAAAAGAGGGAAACAGGGAAAGGTTTTATTACACACTTAATGGTCCTATACCACAATTGAATGAATGTTTTAGTTTAAAAACATTCGATTTGAAATAACGATTCGAAAGGACATTTTTTTTTTTTTTTTTTTTTTTTTTTAGACATAAATCGTCTGGCGAATATACAATGACAAAATCACAACAAAAATAAGATGAATAACACTTATCTCATTTAAAGCTATACACCCATATGGGTGAAGAAAAAACAACAACTTTCAAGATTCAAACAATGAAACTTGCAGTAGAAGAATGTACAAGTACCGTTAATGGTTTATAAGAGCCGATTGGGATATATGTAGCCAGAAATGGAAATAATGAGACCAGAGATGGGGAATAAATAAGCTGGCTCTGGATGTATTCGTTGCCCGGAATGGGATATGTATCTGTAGCCAGCATGGATGGGGAAGCCATAAGTAATTGCTTGTATACAGCATTGGACCTAACAAAAAACAATTTGGTAATGTCTTTCTAGACTTACGTTTTATTCTTTATTATATGTTATTATATTGCATAATATGTTTTAATTTTCTCTTACTTACCCCAATTGGGGATTTTTCTTAGTTTTGCGATTTTATACTTAGAGATTATTAAGATGGAGTATGGTACCTTCGATGAAGGAATTGCAATGTGGAACTGCAATATGAGAAGCCTTTATGTGACTTATATAATGGTAAATTATTCTTACACATATGTTCATTTAAATTAAATTAAGGATGGACTTAAGATTAGAAAACAATTAAGACTAACCTTATAAATCCGTAGAATTATAAGTGAATATGAATAATTTAACAGAAATTATAATTATGAAAGAGAACGTGTCTCATATAATACAATGGCTGAAACACATGAAGTTCATGTAATAAATTGTATAATGAATTTAAGTTATTTTTAGAATTATATAATTAAATAATATAATAAAAATAGAAGACATATTGAAGTCAGAGTTGGAGACCTTTTAGTCAGAGTTGGAATTAACTTTTAGACCTTTTAGTCAGAGTTGGAATTAACTTTTAGTCAGAGTTGGAATTAGCTTTTAGTCAGAGTTGGAAACTTGGGCATAGGAGTGAGTGTAGACACCCCTACATCCCTCCCTGATAAAATTAAGCTTCCCCCCGTTTTGAACGTTTAGGTTTAAAACTAATTCAAACGAGGAGAGTGACAAAGAATTAAGTGACTTAGTGACAAAGACTTGTAAAACAAAATTTAATACATATTAGGATCATCAATGTGTGACAAAGTTACGAAAGTGGCTTCTTCATCCCTAATGACCTTGAACCACTGTTGAATCAACATTTCTCGTTGTACACTCAGAATACTCCATTAAAGATTCTGCATTGCCCAACGAACACTAGATCGTTGGATGGAAACAGACACCGGATCAGTGCGAGGGTCATACATGGTATCAGAAATCGCAATTCTTGAAGAACTTTGCGATCTAGCCTGGGAAGGTAGCGACAATCCCTGATAACCAGATAAAGAATGATGTCCAGCGGACGTGGGTGGAACAGCCGAATAAGGATGAAGACGTGACGACTGAATTGTGTGTCCAAGGCCGATAGTTTGATCAGACCTTTGACGGACAAAACGTTGTGAATGTTGGCCTGAAGTTGAAGCAGAGGCAAAGGGAACAGTAGTAACATTTACATCAGAGGTAGTTCGTATTGCAGATTGAATAATACGCTCTCTCTGTTCTTCATTATCCTGCGCAGATTGTGATCGAGAAAGCCTTCCAGGATTTATCCTGGCAGGGATATTACTTGGAGGCGTAATTCTAGGATGCATCTTCTTAAACCGTAGTTCTTGTGCATATAGATCCATAAAAGCTTCCAGAAATACTCGATTTGGATGCTGTCCATCAGGAATAAGAGTAGAATTCAAGGTCAATGTTTCTTTATTTATGTACTGCGTATGAGGTGACACATTTTCAGGTAGAGAATGAATGATTTTCTCATAATAATGGTCCAGAACATCGTTTCCGATAAGAAGGTGTTTGTCTGTCCAGACATATTGAGAATTACACAATGACATTAACTTGTTATTAGCAACAATGGAATGATTACGCATCATCTCTGGTAACAACTGCGGATAATTTTCTAACGAAGCATGCTCAGATGAATCCCATTCTCACTTGATGCGTTTTAGATTAAATGTATATACGTCGTAGATCGGTGGGATAAACAAATATACCCTCACTTGGGGATACTTTTGTTTAGCTATACTGATGATATCATTCATGATAGTCGGGACATTATCCACTGAAAATTCTAAGACAGGCTCAAACACTGATACCTCGGTGGATTTGGTGTCTCGTATAGTAATCCGTTGCCAAGCCATTGTGGAGATGGACCATATTATGACTACCTGTGTCTCAGCAGTCATATGTTGCCTGACTCCCGTTGAACATGCGGACAGATGGCAACCAGCACTAAAATCGACGTATATATTTAAATTAAGTGCATAATACACTACTAATCCGAATCGCAGACAACAAACTGTGTTTCATCTGCAAAGTAAAATATGTTTTTAGCATCAAGAATTGGTTATATATCATAATGATATAATAAAATGAATCATTTCAATGAATTTGGTAATTAGTGAATGAGCAATTATCTATGGTTATTATCATTTTAAGTTCGCCATTCAATAGCTTTTCGGAGCACGCTGATCATGATATATACAATGAGATTACTTCTCGCTCTGTTGCTTTTGTGAACGACAGATTTGCAGATTTACTACTTTTTACTTTCTTAATTAAACGATTAATAAATATTTAATATTACTTATTGCGTCAAAGATACGCTAATCGAACATTATTTTTCCGTTGCAATTATTTTCATCGGCACAATATAATTTATCTATTTTTACTCATTTTTTTTTTATTTTTGCTTTAGTTTTACGATGCTAACATTACTTTTTTCGCACTAACGATTTGTTAAATAACTAATTTTTTTTTTTATTATTTTTTTTTAATTACTTTTATCAATAGATGGATTATTTTTATAAGTTTTTTTGATTATATTACGGTTTTCGGTGCTGATGATTTCCAGAGGGAAGCCATGGTATACCGAAAGATCCGCTACAGCCTTAGGATCTTTGTAATGTGTCCCGCTGTTTGTACCTCCGGCTCCCAACGAATATCAGAACGGTAGATGCTAGCAAACCATAGGTTCCATAGGGTATATTATATTACTCCAGGCAACTTTCAACACTTATTTCTGCTCGCTCTTTAGATGCTCTGATCGTATCTCCCCCAGTGAATTATTATGAAGGATGCCGTAATGCTTATGCACTGAGGGCAATCTCAAATAGCTGACGTCTGGGCTCATGAATGTTCCAGCTACAAAATTCTTCCCGACTTTCGATGACTATTGAACCGCCCATCGCTAAAAGGGCGGAGCGGTAAAGAAATTCGCTTTGCGATAAGGCCGGCGACGGGTGTAACGCGGACATAGAATCACAATCGGGACTCCGAATCGCAGTGCAAGAAAGGTCTCAATAGGTCCATGGACTAGTGATTTGTTGGCAGAACAACAGCGGAGGATCGCTCGGACTGGAGACGACTCTCAATTGGTTTTGGCCAGACCGCTACAGGTGTTTACTTGACTAATACTAAGGCTCTCATGTGTTAACCTCTTGACTCTCAGCAAGTCGCAGAGCAGATATTCCAACAAATGGTGAGGCCTCAAACCAAAATCTGTTCTTTTCCTCACTCACGGCATCGATATTCTGCTCCTCTACACAAACTACTCTCATCCCCTTGTTATGCTGGTAGGAAAATATCACGGACTTCTAACTTCCTCTCGACTCATCATCCGAATGCAGCAATAAGGTCTTAAAACTTTAGATTTTTCTTAGAAATTTTTCATGATTATTTCCACCCCAAACATGTTTTAAGCTTATATCAAAGGGAAAAGAATAGCAAAGTTTGAATTTTTGAGTTTATTTCTAACAAATACAGATTTAATTTTTAAGTCCTTTTGATTTAACCAGTTTGAACAACAAAGAATCAGTCCAAGTAGTAGCTCTAAAAAATGAACCTTTTTTAATTAAGAGACGGTCCTAGTTCTACAACTTAAAACAAATGCCTACCCTATGTAATTATTGAAAGACTTCACAATCAAGAAAAATTGGTTACTTTTTATAATAAGCTACCATGTGCTATAAATTAACTGAGGGAATTAATATAGTTAATGTGGGAGGATATACACCTACTGTGAAACCCGGCAACCTCACGGGGCCCGACAGTGAACTGGTTCCCTTTCGTGGGTTATATTCACTTACATCCTATGTTCACCTTTCAATGAATCCAACTCATTCCATCATTACACAGCAAAATTTCACTCCAAAGTTTTATATTTTAAGTAGGTTCTGCTATATATGCGTATTAGTACAAATGAATAAGATAGAAAGTGCTTATAAAATGCTTGTACATCAGCTGCATGTCATTGCAATAGAACTTCACTCGCAGACAAGCCGTGCGCCAAACAGAACAATAAGCCAGAACATCATGCTGAAAAAAACAAAACCATAAAACTCTCATACTTAATATTTTTCTCTCCGCACCTTTTTTCTCTTCAACTATTCTTTTATACCCCTCAATCTAACCTTCCTTTGGTAAACATAGCCCTAACTGCTGTCTTTCGTATTCCACACACTACTTCTTTATATCACATCTTCTACATATTCTTCATCTCCATGATATTCACTCTCAAGAGGTTTGCTCTAACTGGTTGTTGCGAGTAAAACGCACTCTGCAGATTTTTACTGCGTTCCATACATTAACTAAACCTCAAATATTTCTTTCAACGTTAGAAGTGTATAACTCTTGTGCCTCACCAAAGCATAGCTTAGCTCCAGATAGTAGACCCTGCACCTACGCATACATTTAGACTTCCCAAAATTGGACACTATTCCCAAACATCCTTTAATCGACACAATATCCATGTGTGGATGCACCTTTCCTTTCCGTATCAATATAAGACGCATTGTATACCCTCATTTCCAACATTCTTCTATTTCGTGACCCATGATCCCGATTTTTTCATTTTTCATTCTTCTGTCATACACAGCTTCCTTCAATTTTAAACTTACCTTTAAATACTGCTTCTGTACTCACGAAACAAAGATCAAGTTCTTTCACATACTTTTCTTTGGCGTTAATTAACAGGGTTAGATGTATGATTTCAATATTTCATGATATATTCACGACAAAAAAATATATATATTCCTTCCATATACTTCTCCTGCTCCAACCACACACCATTCTTTTCATCATGTATCTTTACCCCTATGTACTTGAAACTCTTTTTTTCTTCAGAACCTATTTCCAGTTTTTTTTTTATTCTTCTGATGTACTCATAACTTTCAATCCAAAACAAAAATTCATCACATGTGTACACATGATCTATTACTTACCTTTTCTCCACAAAAAAGATATCCTACTTGCTTCGAACCACTCTAATCTATATCACTCGGATACTTTGTCATACAAGCCTAGCGCATAACCTTCAACCCCATCACGTTTTCTTCAATTCCAACATGACCTTTCTCTTCGCTTTTTTTGGAGGGTTTAAGACATATTTTTCTTTTTATTATCACCCGTAAATACGTTCCGTTTTATATCATCGATTGACAATCACTTCAAGCTTTATTATACTAGACATAGTTTTAACACTTCAGAAGCGACGTAGGATTGCTCGTACAGTTCTTGCCCATATTCTCAAAACTAGCCACAGCATTGCTTTTCATATTTTTCTTGTCCTCCCCTACTTTATGTTATAACCATCTCATAGAGGATTTTCTTTTGTCCACATTTTTACCTCCTATAACACATCCTTACTCCCATTGATTATTTCTTTCAGTTTTGCTATGTAATACTTTCCATCAGAGTACTAATCCCTTCCAAGACCTCTCCTGCTTCTGCTACCAACCTCTATACTCTAATCCTTTAATATTAAATCTTCCATATACGACTACACCAATGTCCCATTTTGTATGTTAAAACTATTACTCCATTTTTTACTGGTCCTTTACCAGCCTACTTAAAACTTTCACATCTAGTTTTTTCTCTGTATCTTTTATTCGTGCTGTTAACCTTTCTCTCCCCCTTCTCTCTTTCCTCTGCTTCTTGATCTTCCTCTTCAGTTTTGGTTCATTTCACCTTTCTTACCAGCACATTTCCACGGTGTTCGGATCATTCTATTCATCAAATTTCATTCTCAAAAACACTCTAGGGTTGGTTTAACCGTTCCTTCCTTTTTTTTCCTCAACTCTCCCACTTTATTCAGCATGGTATTTGAGTGATTTTGACCTAGATACGTCTTAACGTACCACGTGTTTTCACATAGTCTTACGTCTCTGCCAATTACTTTTGCTGGCCCATCACTGTTTATACTTCTTTTATAATAACAATCCAATTTCTCCATTCTCAGAAAAATGTACAATGACCTTTCATGGCTCGGTGTTTCCTTTGTGTCAGCTACTGCTTTTATTTGGCTTTCTTAGCCAATTAGTGCCTTAAGATTAATTGCAACAACCATATCACTTTCCACCTAACACGCCCACACTTTCCTCACTTTCATCTTGGAATTAGGGACCGAATTTTTTCATATCCAACTGATTTGTAATACCACCTTTATTTAACAGGACTATTCTTAGTGAGCCAATAGAGACTGCAGCTTTTTGTTCGCTCTTCATCGATCGTTCTTCATCATGCGTCCTTAGTACCACCATCTTTTTACATAGTCCATTGCTCCAGGGACTTTCGGCAGCAGTGGCCCTGCACATATGACCTTTTCACATAGGATTTTCAATCTCTTCATTTTTGGATCTAGCCTTGTCATAAAAAGGTGCCCAGGTGCACCCATATCAGAATGAATCTGTTATATTTAGTCAGCTGTTAATGGACGAATCGCCATTCCCTGACAAACACTGGTTCAAAACTGCATAAGTTTAGAGCTCTAATAGCTGCCTGACTATTTTTTCCCACAAATGCTTGCCCCTCGCATATCTTTCGTCTCGCATATCTTTCGTTATTGCCTAAAACCTCGGTTTGAAAAATGAGGGGGGGAGATGAAATTCCCAGGTCCATACTATATTTACAGTTGTCTCCCACCAGGTCAGCACCAAACCCGCTATTCATTACCGATCCATATGTGAAGCATGTAGCAGTTGATGAAACGAATTTTGTGCTCCATTCTCCCATGTTTAAAGATTCGTAGAAGCAGTTTTGTACTTCTTTTCGAAACATCTTCATCTCAGCATTAGATTCGAGATTGCATGACTATCTGTATTTCTGGTACATCTTCAAGTATGCGAAGATACCCAAGGTCTGTATTTTGTTCTAGTTAGCTAGAGAGCGTCATCCTTGGCAGCAAATGCCATGACTTTCCCGTTAACGTGCAAGGGCAGGAGGACCAGCAGTCTCCCTAGTGTAGCCGTAGGACAGGCATGCATTGCCATTGTAGTCGCTTGGCATATAACTTTTGCATTTTTAGTGTTTATTTATTTATTTTTTTTTGTCATTTTTTACCACCATTAACTACCAAATGAGTAAAGCATAGGTGTTAAGGGGGTTTAAAAATTTTTGATTATAAGTCTGACGACAGTTAACAACTATCAATAGGCCAATTTTGATTTCAACCCCCTCTCGTCTTGCCAAGCATTTTCTGGCATGTCAATGTTCTTTTATCCACGATCCTTTTTATTTGTTGATTCCATGTGAGTTTTTGATCTAGAATTATTCCTAGATATTTAACCTCGGAGGAGAGATTAAAAATGATTCCACCAATCTTGGGAACCATGTAATTCAGATTTCTAATCTTATTGAAAAGAACAATAATATGACCGTTTTGCATGAACTTTTGCCCAGACCTCTGTCTAGACACCAATTATAAGTTAGATTTAGAACATGTTACATGAGTTCTATTAGAATCTCTGCATACTTACCTCTAATGATAAAATTACAAAATTATCACCGTATCTTGGTACCTCAAATCCTAACTTGCTAAATCTGGTTACGAGGTCATCATCCACTAAGATCCACAAAAGAGATGATAGCAACCTCCCTTGGGACCACCGATTCGTGGCCGTAACACCGAACGTACCCCCCCCCCCCTCCAGTCCAGCATTGATTTATCTCGTTCACAACAATATTGCTTTTATTCAAGTAATCGTTGAGAGCTTAATACCTTTGGCGGCAGTAATATTTTCCATGGTTACATATGAGGTGTTGTCAAATAATAATAGTAATAATAATAATAATAATAATAATAATAATAATAATAATAATAATAATAATAATATAATAATAATAATAATAAAATAATAATAATAATAATAATAATAATAATAATAATGATAATAGTAATAATAATAACACTTAGATTATAATAAATAAATAATAATAATAAATTAAAATAATCATAATAATAATAAGTTAATAATAATAATTATAATAATAATATGAAATAATAATATAATAAATAAATTAATGTAATAATAAGTAAAAGGGTGGACATCCCAGACAAGAACGAAATAATAATAATAATTAAGTGGGATCAATCCAAATAATAAGTAGGAGTAAGTTGATAATAATAATCAATGAAATAAGGTATTATATCCTACAGTATTACACTCTATAATATAATAATAATAAAAAAATAAAATAATAATGAAAGTAATAATTATGATCAATGATATAAGGGAAATGAATAATAATAACTATATATGAATATAATGGAATAATAATAATCATAATATTTTTTAAAGTAACATAATAGATGATAATTGAAAGGAATAATCGATATAATAATAATAGATAATCCAATGGGGATTGACCTAAATACATAATATAGATGAAATAATAATAGATATCTAAATTAATCATTTTATTTTGATAACTTCACGCATAGAGTAAGCTTTATCAAGTGTTTATTAGATCTATATCATAGATTAAAACTACAAAAAAATACAAAGAAGTGACTTAATAGTTTTGAAAAAATTCAATAATATTTATTAAAAAAAAAGATAACTTGAAGAACGGCCACGTTTCTTTTCTCTCTTTTGTGATTTTTTTTAAAAGTTATCATTCGA
>JABUQX010017940.1:42500-45000 GCA_015478945.1 Trachelipus rathkii
GGTGATCCTCCACCTTATTGTAATGCGTCTGAAAATGACCGGGGTCGTACTCCAACCAGAAGGACTACTCACGCAGTAGGAGTACGAAGAACGGAAAGTGAGGACGTTGGATGTAGAAGGTCAAATAGAGATGAGAGGAGGTCCACCCCACCACCGTCATACGAAGCCGCTCAAAATCCAGTGAGTCAAAAAAACAAAAATCCTTATATGGTGTTTTAGACAAAAAGAATTTCCAAATTAAAATTCTTTGTTTTAAACATTTTATGTACCCCTTTTATACTAGCGCTCAAAAACGCGGCGTTTCAAACGCTTACCTAACGTCAGCTGAAAAGATCAGTGAATAATGCATTATTCCATCTATATATATGAGCTCTTTAAAAAGCATTCATTGATTTATTCAATTTGCGTTTTTGTGACATCAAAAACGCTGCATTTTTGTGTCGGTAAACACGCCGCGTTATCAGCGCTCCAATAAAAGTGGTCTTTCGCGGAATGATATATCGTATATAATGATCAACTTTCTCTCGCGGTCGTAAACAAATATTATTATAATCGAAGTGTAAATTTTACGATACTCTTTCCGTAATTTTGTTTCATTATTAATACATTTAGGCTATATTGTTTAATGTATGGATATAAAGGGGAAAACTAAAAGTTATAATAATAATAATATAATAATATAATCAATAATAATAATAATAATAATAATAATATAATAATAATAATAATAATAATAATAATAATAATAATAATAATAATAATAATAATAATAATAATAAATTATGGAATAATGCTTTAATCAGGTATTAGAATTATTTATTTAATTTTTTTAAAATTTAATAATAATAATAATAATAATAATAATAATAATAATAATAATAATAATAATAATAATAATAATAATAATAATAATAATAATAATAATAATAATAATAATAATAATATAATAATATATAATAATAATAATAATAATAATAAATAATAATAATAATAAAATAATAATGATAATAATATAATAATAATAATAATATTAAATAATATAATAATACAGTATAATAATATAATAATAATAATAATAAATATAAATAATTATAATAATAATAATAAATATATAATAATAATAATAATCATAATAAATAATAATCATAATAATAAATAATAATAATACATAATTAAAATAATAATATATAATAGTATAATAATAATAATAATAATAATAATAATAATAATAATAATAATAATAATAATAATAATAATAATAATAATAATAATAATAATAATAATGAAAACATTTATAAACATCAGGATCGCAGTGATTAGTCACACTCCTTTGTCGCACATTTTTATTTACAATGTTTCCCCCATTTTAATGTCAAAATAACTTAAATTTTTCTTGCAGTTCAGTTCCTCGAGAGATTCCATGAAATGCCGTTAGTAGGACTTCATAGATGAGTAATACACTAGGAGGGCTTTACTAAGAAAAGCTTTTCTTCTTTCATTGACTAAACACTTAATTTCGAGTCTATGTGCAAAGTGTTTTTGCTTTTAAATAATGCAACTCGTGTGTTTAATAACATGAGTATGTGAGATCTAATGTTATGTGTTTAAATACAATACGAAGAAGAAAGGTTGTTTAAGCTGGAACTTAAATGTTCAACACTGATAAAACAGACCTAAGAACTTTTTTCTTTATATACTGTGGAATTTGCATTTTATCTCAATCTCTGTCTCTTTTCTTTTCCTTTTTCGTTTTCTTTTTTCTTTGCTATTTTTCCTCTTTCATTTTATATCTGACAATTTTGTTTTTGATACCTTTTTTTTTCATCTTGAATTTCTTAGTAAAATTTTTCACTCATTGAAATTTCATCTTTTATTTTAAGAAAGCTTATTTTACATTTCTGCTGTGTAAACCTATCCGACACCTTAAATTATTTTCATAATGTAACGTTCAGTTTAACTCGCCGTATCTTTTTTATTCGTTTCATTAAAGCTTCCGCAAATCAACTTAAATTGTATATCACTTGCAATTCTATCTATCTATCTATCTATCTATCTATCTATCTATCTATCTATCTATCTATCTATCTATCTATCTATCTATCTATCTATCTATCTATCTATCTATCAATCTATCTATCTATCTATCTATCTATCAGTTTCATTATTTTGATAGTGTCTTTCTTAAAGTACTTAAGTACTTAAATATTTTACCCAGTGGGTTACTTTCGTCATAACATCAAAGATAAGTAACTGTTTAACATAGATCTTCCTCCATTGAACCATTACAGCATACAATCCCATTCACGATTTAATTTATATAAAAGTTCTGCATATCTTCTATTGTACTATTTAAAGTTTATTGCATACCCTAAATTTACCATATGTTTTTCTACTATTAAACTAATATCATAGACAAAATATGCAGTTAAGATGCAGTACAATTCTTCTAATTTCATTACACATTTTGAAGTGGAATATCATACGAATGTTGTTTGTAATA
>JABUQX010017940.1:52500-59813 GCA_015478945.1 Trachelipus rathkii
AAATAGGCTTGTCTCAGCACACCGTATGTGAACATTTCTAAGCTATTTTTAATTACTAATTAATTACTAATTACCAATTAATTATCTTAATAATTTTTTTGTTTTCTCAAGAACGGAATTATTTTATTGATAATTTGCTAATTGCAATATTATACTACAATAAGTTATATAAACATCTGTGTTCCTTAATAACATTAGGAAATAAATACATAACACTTTTATTAACAGAAATTCGCTTTAGGAGAATAACACAATGTTCATATGATTAACAAATAAAAACAGCTCTTTCGGAAAGCAAAAACCTGCAAGCAGCTCTAACGGTCAAACTGTCACTGAGTCAGAGGCTTGTTCATTTCCTATCAGAAAATATTCAATTTCATGGTACAATATTTTTTATGCATCTTATTCCCAATGAGTTTATATTTGATTAAAAATTATTAATTTAACTATTTACTTTTTATATATATCATTGAATTATCTTCCATATCCTAATTCGTATATATACGTTATTTGATTATATATATATATATATATTATATATATATATATATATATATATAATATATATATATCTATAATAATATATATAATTAAATTATATATTATATTATATTATATATATATATATATATATAATATATATATATAGTAATATAAATTACATACCTATTGCATCGTTTTAAAATAATGTAAGTTTTAAATTAAAGAGAGAAAGAGAGGACGGATTATTTTCAGCGAGCGAAACGACTGAAGTGGGCCTCAATTTTCGAATTTTTCACCTTATATACAACTAACTAACCCTTTGACTCGAATCTTCCGTATCTAATGCGTACGATGCGAAAGGACTTTCTGGCCTCCAACGAGCTATTTGCTCAAGTTTATAAGACAAAACTTACTATTTAATATGATAATAACATATTAAAATTCTGTTACTTGTAAGTATTTGATTGAATATCAATTCATTATTAAGGAAAAAAAAGTATAGAGAATATATAAAAATAATTGGATAAACCGAGTCTCAGAGCCTCTATGACGCTGTATACTATATATAAGTATATAATATACTATATATATATATATATTATATTATATTATATATATATATATATATATATAATATAATAATATATCTTAGAAAATATTATGTATAATAATATATAATATCATATATATATATATATATATATATATATATATATATATATATATATATATATATATATATATATATATTATATATATATATATATATATAAACAGGATTTCAGATATATATATTATATATATATATTATATATATATATATATTATATATATATATATATATATATATATTATATTCATATATATATATATATCATATATATAATATATATAAAAGTCCAGTAATTATTCCAATTATAATTATAATTAATTATATTCTTAAAATCTTGCTTTATGTTTCTCTAGAAATGGAATTATTTTAAAATTAAGGCAGGTATCACTAGTAAACGGCCATCTTTTTGTCATGAATTCCTGTGAACAGGAAATGGCATATTTTCCACTGATCAAAAAACGGGCCACTGGGATTGCAAAACGGGACGTGGATTATGTAATATTCCCTGTAGTCATGAACAAGAGTAAGAAGACGACATAAACTTTTATTGTATTAAATTTATTGAGCTACCACTATTCTTCAGTGACAAAATAAAAATAAAAATTCAGCCGTAAGCTTTAGAGAGGAACTGGTATTCTTAGCCACGATTGTACCATGAATACTTTCACCGATGAGAGTTATCTTTTCGTTTCAAATTTCTGTCTTTCCACACCTTACCCATAAAACTTGTTATACACTAAAAGATAACACATTTTGTCTTACAACTAGCATATCCCTCAATTGTAATTAATACTTAAATTAACAGAGTTTTTCCTGTCCAGATTATCCTTCAATAACAAATATGTTTTCTCCTTTGACCACATACTCTTCATAACAGAAAATATTCTCTCAACAGGTGCTGTACTCCCTTGAAGACAAAGAATAAAACTCTACTATACCTTAGATAAGTTTTTAAAGTCTAGGCCATTTTTATACTTCATTTGAGAGAAAAAATTTGTACTCATCTCTATCAACAGGAAATGTTTTCTTTACCTTCTATTAATATGCAAACTGCCTTTAATTATACGTTGTAAAAGAGAAAGCTCCACTATCAAATACGAAGAATTTCCTCCTGTACGCACTTGTTTCAAAGGATCTCATCAGACTCTAACTGCATCTTCTTTCCTTCCCATTCAGGTGCCTTCCTTTAATGGCTCACACTTGAATTTTTTCAGTGTTTTCTAACACTGATTTTCCCTATTGACACACTCTAAGCTGCTTTCATAGAAAATTCTCAACTAACCTCAACATCTTAATCTCCCTAATTTCTTAACACTTAAAAACGAGATAAAATTGACACTTTTCATTAAAATGGCGGGATGTCTGGGAAATGGAGAAAAAACAGCAATATCCTGTTCAACACGATATATATGGTCAGTCTATCCAGGAATATATATTCCTGCGAAGAGTACACCCCAAGAAAACTGTAAAATAAATTATAGTAAAGAAAATCAATTTACTTTGATCTACTTGAAAGAACTGAATATTGCCTTCTTTTTTAAGATAAAAGAAATGTCCAAATTTTCAAAAGAAAAATAGCAGAATAAAGAAAACATGATAATATAAAACATGTAGATGATGATCCATGTCTTGCATGCCATCAATTTTTACCTCTATTAAAAAAATGACCCAATCAGTCTACGCTGTTAGGACTAACTAGTTAAATTTGGAACATTGATCACAGAAAAGGTACCGAAATTCATAACAAAATAGACAACCAGTCATTTTCCTTTGTAGAAGATATTGGATAAAAGGGATTGGTAAGTCGTCTATGTCCACAGTGTATATTCCAGAAAGGAAGTACTTTTAAGAAAGGATCATTCCAATTATATAAAGCAGAGTAAACCAAAAGAACAAAATGACACATCAACGTAACAACGCTAACAAGAAAATGCAGTTATATTCGGGATATATGTTGTGTGGTGAGACACTGAAATTATCTTCTGTTTCCTACTAGAGCATCATATTAAGATAATATATCTACAGAATATATGTCGTTGATAGCGATAAAGCTTAACTGATTCACGGGAGTTAAAATATAATTTTACTTTTCTTCAATTCGGGAGTTTAATATTGTGTTTGCCCACGAAACTACCTGCATAATTACTTCTAAACCACTTGCCACTAATGTAATTTAGCGTGGTAATACATTCTTGGTGGCCGATGACATGAGACTGCTGTAGCTATACAATATATATATATTATTATATATATAATTATATATATATATTATAATATTACTATATATATATTATTATATATATATTATATTATTATATATATATTTATTGAAGCATAATATTTAAGATATATAATAAATTATACTATAATCATATAAGCATAATATATAAATATATAAAATACACGGTAAGTTATACACTCGGAGGTGAACATTACAATAAGGATACCACAAATGAGAAAGCGTGGCTATGTCACGGGGAGAGACGTCACTAGGCAAGAAGCATTCAGCTATGATAGCTCCGAAAGAACCGAGCCAGAAGATAGTGAAAAGGGGGAGAAAAAGGCTTGCTGGCGGAAAGGAATGGAAAGAATTGGGAGAGGAATGCCAAGAGAGAGGCAAGAGAAAATTTTTCGAAGCCTGCAAAAACTAATAAAAAATCAAGAAAAAGCTTTTATAGTATCCAGAATAAGGAGGGGTACGTACTTAACCCGCCACAGGAAAGAGCTAATGGAGTGCACTGAATATTTTGGAAGAACTGTCTAAATGTAGCGGGAGGGAGCAGATGTGAAGGGAGCATGTGTGGGAGAGGAATGGCAAGGGGTGGGATCGATCAATGAATAGCGGAGATCATTGACGAGGAGGAGCGATCTGTCAGAGTCCAAATGCCGACGTTAGGGAAAAGATTGTGCCGGTAGTCCGCAGAAGTCGAAGAAGGATAAGAAGAACTTGAAGAGGAGCAGATAGTGCGCGAAACCCTTTTTTAATATTGGATGCGAAGAGTGTAGTCCGTCAAGACGAGGCTATAAAGGCGGAGAGATAGTTTATGAGTGTCCTTGTCCATTTAATAAAGGAATAAGGAAACCTAGGAGAACTTGGTGGATACAGCACGTATCTGGGAATAGCTTTTATTGGACCGATATAGATTACGTCAATAGTGTTGAGTAGTCTTTAGCGAAAGAGATGCAGAGATACCAGTTGGGAGAGGAATAATTGGCGGTCCTTACCTCGGCAGACACTTCAGATTTGTTGTTTTTGCTTAAGAATATGTTGGAGAGAGCTGGAATTTAATAAAACAGCATATTATAGCCTTCCTTGCCTAAGAAGGCATTCTAACTCGGTACCCGAGCCAGAAACTTTGGAGAGAGTTGGGGGAATTCCATACGCGAGTACAGGAATCCCCTTTAACCTTTCTGATTACTACATCTAAGTAAACAGCTATAAAGAGTAAGGGAGACAGGACACTACCTTGTCTGACTCCCGTCCCCACCTCAAACCATTTTTCATCCAGTTCTCACTTTACACTCACAAACGCTATACAAGCTTTTATTGCTCTCCTCAGTCCCTTTCCTTCATCCGGCTATAATTCCCCAACATCCTCCAGTCTGGCTCTGGGTACGAGTGAATGCCTTTCTTACGGTAAGAAGGATGTATCTGTTTTTAGTAAATTCCCAGCTTTTCACACTATTTTAAGCAACAACGTCTGAAGTACTCCTGCCTTCCTGTACCCATATTATTCCTCTCCAACTGTTTCTTGTATTCTCTAATCTTCTTTCGTTAATCTTTCGTACCTTTCGCTTATATGGTCACATAAAGCTATTTCTCTGATAGTTTCCACAATCTCCAAGTTCCTTTTATCTTATAACATGGACAAATCAATATTCTCCCATCTACCGGGACTACCTCTCACCAAATTTATTAAAAGTTCACTATTTTCTTCTTCAATTCGTTTCTCTTCCTCTATCACTCTATCGACTTCCATTGCGCCGCGCTTTTCTTGTTCATTTCTGACAAAAGCCTCCTATATTCTCCATCGTTTGGATCTGACCCTTCATTTTTTCCTTCCACATATTGCTCTCTCTTCAATTCCTCCCCCTTCTACTTTAAATTCTCAAAAATTCAGTCCACCTCATTTAGCTCTTCCTGTGCTTAAGTACTACCTTCTTATTTTTGATACTATAAAGCTTTTTTTTTGATTTTTTTTATATGTTCTTTGAGTTGAAATTTCTTCTTTCCTCCCTCTGCATCCTCTTCCAATTCTTCTGCAATCAATTCGAAAGCTGATAAGTATATTAACTACAACTGCTCTGCTCCCAAAAAAGCATATACAGCCTTTCTGTTTTCTACGCCAACTCCTCATGATCTATATTGAAATTGGTTTCTAATCCGATGCAGGTAAACGCGAGTGCGAACCAAAGATAATTTATAACTATTATACTAAATATATATATATTAATAATATATTATATATATTATATATATATATTAATAATTATATATTTTATATATATATATATATATATTAAGTAATTATATATAATATATGGTATACGTACCAGAGGGTAACTGTACACGTATCAGAGAGTACAATGAATGTTATTAAAAATTGAAAAATGCTTCAAACAATATAAACTCCAATAAAGAAGTTAAATATATATTTTATTAATATTAACTGGTTTTAAAATAAAATATTTGTATTATGAATACAGACAGAAGCTGATATTAGGTGGCTAAAATATGATTAATTTTCTTGTAGTGTAGTTGATGTGTATTTTGTTCTTTGTTTTATCTGCTTATATACTTGGAATGATCTTTCTAAAAGTAACTATTTCTAGAATATTAATCTTGTGGACATAGACGACTTACGAATCCCTTTTTATCCTATAGATCTTCTTCCAAAGGATGACTGGTTGTTTTTTGTTATAATTCGGTACCTTATTCTGTATCAATGTTCCAAATTTACTAGTTAGTCTAACAGCGTAGACTGCTGGGTCATTTTTAATGAGGTAAATAATTGATGGCTGCAGACATGGATATCATCTACTGTTTATATTATAGTTTCTTTAACTTCATGCATTTTTCTTTTGAAATTTGGCATTTTTTATCTTAAAAAAGGCTATTTTTCTTTCAAGTAGATCAATATGATTTTACTATATTTTTACGTTTTCTTAGGGTTTACTCTTCTAGTGAACATACATATTCTGGATAGCTGAACATATATACTCCGTGTTGAACAGGATATTGCGTTTTTCTCCATTTCCAGACATCCGCATTTTATGAAAGTGTAATTTTTAATCTCGTTTTAAGTGTTTAGAAATTAGGGAGATTAAGATGTTTTGAGGTAGTTGAGAATTTCTATGAAAGCCTTAGAGTGTGTCAATAGGTGAAAATGCATGTTTAGAAAAACTGAAAATTCAGTGTGGATTACAGAGGCACCTGAATGGGAGAATCAGGGAAAGTCCTGAATGAGATTTCTTTTAACAGTGCTAACAGGAGAAATTTTCGGTATTGATTAGTGGCCTTCTTTTCCTTAATTAAGGTCAGTTTTTGATAAATCAATAAGAAAATTCTGTTTGATGATGAGTCAAATTTTTTCATCTCAAATAGTATACTGCCTAGACTTTAAAATTATTAATTTGTAGAGTTTAAATCTTTGTCTTCGCAAGGGATCATCACTTCCAAAGGCTGTTTTCTGTCTTCAAGGATAACCAGCACTGTTGGGAGAAATATTTTTGTTATGAAGAGTATCTGAAAGGAAAATCTGTTAATTAAGTTTAATAAATGGGTATGCTATTGTAGAAAATAGTATCGTTTATGTATAACAAGTTTTATGGTAAGTGTTGAAAACAGAAATTCTGAACGAAAGATAATTCATCGGTGAACTATTCATGGTCAGATGTGCTAAATCGTTCCTTCTAAGCTACCTGATTTTATTTTTAATTTGTCACTGAGATAGTGGTAGGCTCAATATTTATACAATTTTAATGTGTCTTCTATCTTTCATTGAATAAGAATATACCATAATCCCGTCGTTTTGCAATCCGTGGCCGTTTTGGATCAGGAATATGGATCCTGTCAGAACATACAAAGATGCTTTACTAGTATTCTTCCTTAATTTTAAATAATTCCTTCTAGAGAAACGAACAAATTATTAGATATTAATTAGTATTTTAATTGAAATATTCTGCTTTTTAATATATATAATAATGTATTATATAA
>JABUQX010017941.1:0-15000 GCA_015478945.1 Trachelipus rathkii
CCACAGGGAAGCGATATGGATATTAATATTATATTATATTATATATAAATAATATTATTTATAGATATATAATATATTATTAATATTATTTATTATTAATATATTTATATAATATAAGTATATATTTATATATATATATTAGGAATAGACTAATATTTTTATATATACTTGTATATATATTCATATATATTATTTATATATTATATAATTATTATATATATATATATATATTATATATATATATATATAAATAGAATATATATATATAAATATATATATATATATTGATACTATATAGTATATATATTATTATATTTATTTATATATATTAATATATAGTAAAGTGTTTATTATCCTTATTGTATTTTATATATTGTATATTTATTAGTAAATATTTGTGAATTATGTGATAATGCTGTGACACACATCTATAAATCAATAATTTTACATTTTCTCACTAATATATTTATATGCTTTATTAAAAAGAGTATATATGGAATTCATAACTTAAGGAAGAGTATTTAATATTTTGGTTTTTTTATAATCGTTAGTTTTAAGTAAATATATTACATGATTGATTTCAAACTACAGAAATACTTATATATTTGTATCTAATAATGAAGGTAAAATATTATATTTCCTTAATTTAACATAATTTTAGTATCATATAGGGTATTATTGTAATATACTATTTTTCCCATTAAGCTTATAACTACGTAATATTACTATAACTTTATTAATAAGTAATTTCCCAAAATATTGAAGAGATAATAATAAAATTAGTCTTAGAAAAAATTTATTCAATAATGAAATCTCTTTTAACAGTTGATTAATTAATATCGTTTTTTTTTAAGAATCTTACGTTTGGTATGTTAATTAATAAGAAACCAAATTATATAAAAAGTATCTTTTAAAATGAATAAAAAAATTCTAACGTCTCAAAATTTTTACTCTTATTTTTTATTACGATACTTCTGATATTTTCCCTTATATTCATTGATATTTTATATTATTATTATTATTAATTAAATTTTCATCTTAATTAAATTGGTAATGATGCGTAAACACCCTAATAGATTCTATAAACTAATTAAACTAATGTTATATATTAAATCTATATATTATATATTTATATAATATATAATCTAATATTTATATATTTATATATAAATGATAATAAATTATATTATTAATATAATAATATATATATTATATATATATATATTATTATTTAATTAATATTAATAATTTATATATATATATATAAAATATATATTTATATAAATATATATTGATATTATTTATAATATTATATATATATTTTATATTATATTATTAAAACAAGACATTAAAATTAAAACATATATATGAATTAATTATATTATATATTAATAATATATATTAATATATATTATAATATATATATATTAATATATTATATTTATCTATTATATTTTATATAACATCTTTAAAGACTGATTAAACTTGATCTTTTACATTTGTCTTCTATGTGGTATTTATATTATATTATATATTATATTATATATTATTAATTATTATTTAATATATATATATATTTATATTTATATATATATATTTTAATATATATATTATATATATCTATATATATTTTATTATTATATAATATAGTATATTAATATATATATATATATTAATATATTCTGTTATTATTGAAAATATGTTCTATTTATTATATTATTTATATTAATAAATATATTAATAATAGTATTATTAATATTATATTATATTAATTTATATAATACTATATATTATAATATATAAAATTATTATATATTAATATATATAGTATATTACTATAATATATTATATTATCTATATATATATATATATATATATATTATTATATATATATATATATATATATATAATATTTATTATAATATTTAATGTATTATTAATATATTATATTATATTTATTATTATATACATATATATACTATAATTAAAATATTATTATAATAATTAATAATATATATATTATTATATATATTATTATATATATTTAATTTATATTATATATATATTATATAATTATATTATCTTATATAAATATATATATATATATATATAATATAAATATATTATATATATACAATATTATATAATATATTTAATAAATATATTATTATATTATATTAAAATTATTATATATATATAATATAATAATATTTTAATATAATATATATATTATTATATTAATATATATATATTATTAATTATTGGTCAGAGTTAAAGCTGACATCATGTAATAGAGAACGGACAGCACGTTAGAAGTAATAATATAAACATATATGGCAATATATCTTAGATAAGCAGGCTCAAATTAAAAGTACTTGAACATAAAAGGTACTAAAATGTTGCTAGAGATTTTATATAATTAACGTACTGATATAATGCACAAAAATTTAAATTTTTAAAAATTTATTGTATTATTATATTATTATAATTAAATAATATAAAATATATATATATATTTATTATATTTAATATATATATTATATATATATATATTATAATATTATGTTATATATTTAATATATATATATAGTTATAATATTAATTAATATATAAATTATATTAATATAGTAATATATATTAAATATTAATATAATTAATTATATTATTAATATATTATATTAATATATATTATAAAATATATTTTAATTTATATTAACAGTATTTAATAATATATATATATATATATTTATTATATATTAATTATTATATATAATATTATTTTTATATTATTTATTATATATATTATTTCATATAATTATTTATACATATTATATATTAATATATATATTATTATATATTTATATATAATATAATATTTATTATATAATGTAATATTATACAGGTAGGGTAGATATATAGTTACGGGTAATTATGGTGGCGTGATTAGGAAAAATTATGGTATATTTGATATGCATTTTATTATATTATTTTATAATCAAATTATAATGAATATAAGGTCAAATATAAACTCATTTCATCAGGTGTGTAAACTAGTGACTTTTATGATTCATGATTACATATAGTTGATGAAACTTTTATTTGGTGGTAACTATTATATCTATGATAATATATTCCATTGCCCTTATACGTGCTCAATCATATTTCTCTGAAACCTATTAATTAATTTATAATATGCATATAATAATATATATATACCTTATATAAAAATTTTACTTTTATACTTTGTTTTTTACTAGTTCTACCGTATCTTCGTATATTACATTTATATCACATATTATAACTATAGTACCGTGTCGCGTTCGAAGTTTTGTGTTTCAAGTGTTTCTCATATTTTTACAATAAATGATATTACACTAAATATAGTGAATGTGCGTTATGTTTTGTTAACGGTTACGTACAACGGTATTCCATTATGCAGCCATGGCGTCTCTAGGAAAAGGAAGAGAAAATGTAGCAATAAATCTATGCTTTCATAATTACATCAGTGCTATCTAAACTATGTATTTATTGCTATACGTCTTACATTCAATACTGATATTATTCTTTGGTAGATAAACAGAAGTATTTTAAAAGATAATACTTTTACTAATTAGGAAGTACGTGAGTGAGCGAACTATAATTCTCAGCACAGTCTAAGGAGTCACACTCACATGATATTTCAGAATAGACAGAGCTAGCACTAAGGAAGCTACTTTGAGAGATAAATACGCTCACACATGATATGTACTATCGAGAGATTTATTGATTAACGTAGCTAGAAGGCAATATTATTTTAAAATATGTTTTTTTATATATATATTACACTACTAATGTAAAGTTATTAATTAGTTATCGATAACAGGTTTTATTTCAGGGGGTACTCAGGATATAATTTAGAAGAAGAATTGATTTAGATTACTTAAGGTTAGAATAAAAGAAATCTCATAAAATGAATATTCTATCTAGCGAACAGATGAATATTCTCTACCTTTTAATCTAGATTTTCCTATCTGAAACATCTAGTATAGAATTCGGTATTATATTTCCCCACGTTATATAAAGAAACAAATTTTTTACTCACCCTGTAGTCAAGAAGTTCTCTACACGATCGTCCTTTTTTGTTGCCAGAATTTTGACTTATGTTTTGGGCTGATTGAAGATACACTCATAACTATGCAATATATAAGTTTGAAAGCCGTCACATTCATACCTATATAATTTATTTATTTTGGATATTTGTTATTGGGTTTCTGGCAATTGATTATTTAACGTGCCTGGAGACCAGCTATTCTCGAGAAAACAATCTTTGTGTGCGCCATAGAGAGATGAGCTTCTTTTTCTGGCGTCTGAGCGATTAAACGTGTGTGAGCACTTATATTGCGATGAGAGAATGCATTGTATGTGCGTTCGAACTAAAGAAGGAGTTAAAGACGTTGCTAATTTCACTGAGTATTAACGTAATCGGCAATACAATGTATGACTAGATCAATCGGTAAAACAAATGTAGCTTTGCAGAACGGCTATGCTTCTCAAGAGTTTGTTGCCATTGTTAAGTTAATTTGCATAGTTAATTCAGTTATGAAACAATTGGATAGTTATGCTTGCAGCCGCAACTGACGAGGCGAGTTTGGCGAAATATTTCTAGTCGCAGGAGAGATTAAGATAGTAGATAGATCGTCTAGAGATACTTCTATACGGGTATTCCTCCAGACATTAAATGTACATATTGGTGAATATATCTTCTGTTGGGGTGTCTAACTTAGAATCAATTAGTGAGTTATTTTAATATACAGTAATCACATTATTAAAGTCTCGAAGAATAAAGTAGAGCTTCGCATAAATCGATCTATATTGTGTACTACATTCGGTATATATATACTCACGCTCAACTAACTAGTATATTTATTAGAACGTTGTTATACCTAGCCATAAATAAATAGTAGCTGTACGCATGAATAGAGGCTGTTAATATATTAGCTATAGTGATATGTAGGTAGTTACTTTATTCAAACATTTGTGATTATAATTAAGTGCACATAATTTGATTGCATTTCATAACTCACTATAATTATTCTGTTGTTATATTATATATTTCATTCTGTGCAGTATTATGTTATAATTATATTATTACTAATTATAATAATTAAATATTTGAGAATGTCCTAGAATATGTATATATAATCTGTTAATTTCGCAGAAGGTCAGTCACTAGTACTTAGTAGCTTTGAGTGTTTTGATTGATTAGGCTTAGATGGAATTTATAAGAATTGAGTTATGTTAATTCCTTTTCTATTTATTTTTTTTTTGAATTTTCTTTTTGAGTTTATATAGATTTAGTGTATTTTTTTTTGTTGTGGTGCATTTATTATCTATCTTATGAATTAGTTAATATTATTTAATTTATATTGTATATTTTATCCATTTATTATTTTCGTACTTCGGAATATTATTTATAGAACAACAAAATATAAATTTATACTGATTTTCCCTATTTAGGGGGTTCGAGGTATTACTCCTTTTCAGGTTATTGTGTAATTTTAACGAAAGATTTAAAAGGGAAGTAAAATACTTTATTCTTCTTTTTTATATATTACACTAATAGGAATCTTAAAATTATATTAGGGATATTAATTTTGCATAAGATGGCAGGTAGGTCGGGGTTTCTACTCAGCCTCCTTAGCCGGTGGATTATTTACGACGGGGGGGGAGCGATTTCGCACCTCTAGTCCCCCGTACGGCTCGAGCCATTACTTTGGTTAAAATTTAAACTATTTTTTTTTTTAAAATATATTCTGAAGGTATGTTGCAAAATATTAAACAAAAAAAAATTACATTAACAATTTTTAGGTTTATTCCGTTGATCGCAGAAGTATATATTTATTAGTTTTATTACTGTATTTGAGTGCTGGCTTTCTCGAGTTGCCTGATGTCAGCTTTACACACTGACACAATTAATATATATTATATTATTATTATTATTTATTATTTATTTAATATATTATTATTATTATTATTTTTATTATTATTATTTCTATTATTCATTATTATTATTATTAATTAAATTTATATTTATTAATTATAATATTATTTTAATTATTTTTATTTATTATTACATATATTATTATTATTATTTTAGTAATAAATATATTATAAATTATTAACAATTCATAAGTTCTAAAAGAATTTTACCTTTTAAAAAAAATTAGCGAAAGCATAATATGTTAATTAGTCATATTTATAAGAAAATTAGCTTTATTTATTACAAAATGAATTCGAACTCTAATAAATCTTATAAGTCTCAAGCTATTCATAAGCCTATTAGCTAAGTATAAATTGTATTGTTCAAAGGTGTTCGAGCAGTTGTATAGGTCTAAAAAATAGTAGTAAGAGGGAGAGAATACTAGATTTAGACCTTGGTATTACTATTAGTTATATATTGCCTATACTATATATTTATAATATATATATATATATATTATATATATATATTATAGTATATTATATACTATTTATATTATAATTATATATCATAATATTATATATAATTATTTATATATAATATAATATTATATATATTTAATATATATTATTATATAATATATAATATATCTTAATATTAATTCTATTCTGAGATTTATCTTTATACATGATTACAAATTAACTATATGCAATTAATTATATTATATAATATATATTTATATTATATATATATATATATATATTATATATATATATATATATAATTTATTAATATATATATATATAATAATTATTATTATATAATATATATAATATATTATATATAAAGTATATATTATTATATTATTATATAATCAGTGTCTTAAATAAAGCTGATCATACTCTAATGCAATAATTTATTATTATCGTCGGAAATATTTAAATAAATAAAATATATTTATTACCTTAACTATTTAGATATTATGAGGGCTTCAGAGGTATTTATCAATTTAGTTAAAGTTATATTATTACCAAGTGAAAAGGGAAGAAAATTTATATTCTTTTTTTTATATAACTTTAAAAGGTAATTATCTAGTAGGGTTAACCGCAAAGATGGCAGGAGTCGGGTCTTCTTTTCGGTACTCCGGTTTGGATTAGACAGAGGGGGGACTTTCGTCTTCACTGTCTTATCCAGTCCCATCGTTACTTGGCTTTATCGAGCCCCTAATAATGGTTGAAAAATTTTTTATTTTATAATATTTCGTACGAATGGGGGTGGTGCCGGGGTAAAAAAAGAAACAATTGGAGACAGAGGCGCACCTCGCCTTAATAGTTTTCCCGTCTGAAGTTGGTGAGGTGGATAGGGGTCTACTATTGTGCTCTCTCTACACTGTCAGGGTGTGTGCGATAAAAATACATCAGAGATTTATCAATAGATTGATAAATGTCTTCATAATGTCTTCAATACTGGGATTCGTATTTATATAAGGGTGTGGATGAGTTTATGGTTGGATTATTAAAATTCTGGAAAAAATAAAACATAAATTTATATTTATATTAATTTAATATAGATACAATATTATACTTATTTAGTATTATTAAATCTCATTTATGATTTATATTAAATTATATCATATATTTAATTATTATTATTAAATGAATGTAATATTGTTTATTATATTCTCATATATTTTCTAGCGTAATTCTATATATCTTTATTGACTTATTTGTGTCATTATTATTGTTTAATATTATATTAGTTATATGACTCTCATTGTGCTGTATTTATCTTAGTCGTGATACTATATATATTCTATGTCATAATTAATTAATTTAAATCTCTCATATTTGATTCGATTGATGCAATTAATATATGGTCGTGATCCAATAATGTTAATTTTAATATTTTTATGTCAAAAGTTAATTCAGGTTTATTTATAGGTTTTTACAACTTATAAAGTAGGTTCTACGTTAATACTAGTATATTATATAAATTATTGCTAATTATGGTAAGTGATATAATTAATTTATAATTTTTTAGATATATATATGATTCATTAGCTCTATATATTATTTAGTGTGAGTAATACTCATTAATTGATTATTTTATGTGATGTATTACTGGATAATCTATCTCACTCTATGATCATTCTCCATTGTTTAATTAGATAGGTTAATGAGTATCATTTTGCTCATTTGATATAGTAGTTATTTATGTAAATGTACTCTTGTTATATTTATTAGATTATGTAAATTTGGAGAGAGATTATGTAGTGTGTAGTTACTTGACAAAAGCTTTGGAGAGAATGTGCAAAATTGTTAATAGCAAACAGTTGGCCGGTACAATAATTTGCAATCTGATAGTTTCATTATTACGATTTATTTACAATTAATGATAATCTTATTAATTCATAATATTTTAGTTGATATATTTATTTCATTATATATCATTGATATATATGTGTGATTGCGGATTTTATTATTACATATAATTAGTTTATTTATTATTTGTGTATATTTATAAATTACAATTATATAACAAATAACGTAGAAATGCCAGCTATAATTGATTCAGGATCTCAATATGAGAAACAATATATTATTAAGATTTTAGATTATATATTTCACGTGAAAGGCTTAGAGAATTAATTGTATCTGCATTTATGAAATTAGGGTTTAGCATTAAGATTGCATATATTAGAAGTAATTCTGTGTGTGTGAATAACCTGCCAGAATGAAGATTTTGTGTGTGCATCAGAGATTATATATTAATGCGAAACGCTGTATATAGTGAAGAGAGCAGAGATGACTCAACTTCAATAGTTTTCAAGGCCTAGCCTTAAGTAAAGATTAGTAGTGGGACGACAGTGTGCAGCAAAGTTGTTGTTCAGGACACGAGGTTTGTGAAAGCAACCTACTATATGTATGATCATCTAGTTTGCCTGGTAATATAATAGGAGATAATAGGCAGAGACAACAAATTTTCACTATTAAAGTCTTTGAATCGAGGGGGGAAAACTTTTCTGACAGAGAGTGGGGATTTATTTAAATCTCATTTTCCTGTGGTGTTGGGATATTTGGTATATTCGGCTTTATTCGTAGCGCAAATATATATTTTAAAAAAGACATATAATCTTGTTTCTATATTATACTGACTCCCACATTTTAAGAGGAGAGAATTCAATTGGGCCTGTTATTTGGTGGGAAGCCGATTTAGGAGGCGGAAAGCGACAGAAGGTCCTTCACCCGTGCTGTTCATTCTCGGCGATTACTGAAGTAGATGCACTCAAAGAAAAATTGGTTTGCACACTGGCCATGCATATCTAATAGAACCGAGCTGCTACCTCTTTTATTTGGCTATGCTGTTTGTGGTTTCAACTGTGTGCCGCGGCAAGCTGGGGTGCGAGAATTAAATATTCATAGGAGGGATTGCGATAGTTACATTCAAGATCCTGCGTGTATCTATCAGACTAAAGAGATAATTATGTGCTTAGGGTTCATGAGAAGGGTGTAAAACAATGTATATTAAAAGGGTTACATTATTTGGAAAACATTCAAAAATTTTTAGCGAGTGTAATGTTCTGAAATAATAATTTATTCATATCACGATATATGGCATATAAGGAGGTGTTAGTTAGAAGGACAACTATCAGCAAATACTTAGCTATAGGATTTTATATACTAAATAATTTAATTAGTATACATAAATCTACTATACTCTACACCTTTTCTCTCTTTCTTAATTTATTTATATACTTTATATGAGATCAAAATTATTCTCTTTAATCTTTTCATCGTTATGTCCATAATCAATTGATAAATTAAACTTATCGATTTATTTTATTCATATTACCCTCTAGTAAACTTATTGGACACATACAAAAAAACTCTGTTATCATAGTACACTTCCAACTTTTTTTTAGAATAATCTCAATTCCTTCTTATTTAGGATCTACTAGATAATTTTTAAGAAACATGTTGGCCAGCATTTAATTTATAATCTTTATCTCATATGTGAATTTACGTGTTCTATATAATAGGTTGCTCTTGTTAGCAATTTATGACTTTGATAAAATATAGCTAAAGAAGTTAGTCTCGAAGACGATATATTTTTATGTATCTTGATGTATCATAAATTAAAATTAAATACCGTAATAACCAATTAATGAATTTAAGGTATATACTCATTATAGTGTGACTGGATAATAATAAATTGAGGTTATAGTACAATAAGTTTAGAAAGTACATTGGATCTTTATGAAGTTTAGTCCGAAGATCGATATATTTTTCCTCCCCATTATCTAAATAAATATCTTTTAACTTTCTTTATAATTAATAACGTGTTTATCAATCATATATAAATTGTAATAAGGTTATCTTTCTCAGTCACTTATACTGCGAAGAGTTAAAGACTTGGTATACGAATAACAATGAAGAAATGACAGTACTTTAAGTGGACTATTAAGGTATGTAGTATATCCATTAAAAAATATAGTGTGATAAATAAATATATAGAAACGAATGGAAGCAAAATGTAATTGCGTAATTCGCTGAAAATCCAAGGCAGGTCTTATAATGCTAGTTTAGATTTTTTTAATATATTTAAGTTATATAATCAATATACTTATAGTACAGGACTAATCTATACATCTATATCTACATTCTACGTCATCAAAATCATTTACTTTTACTTTTATTTCTTAACAGTTTATTTTATAATTTTTATCTACTCACCTCATGACACAAATTTTTATTATAATTATCATACTAGTTGTAGGTCTATGTTAATTCCAACTTATTTTAGAAATACAATGATATTAAATTGATAATTATG
Organism: Trachelipus rathkii; assembly: GCA_015478945.1. Classification (NCBI taxonomy): domain Eukaryota; kingdom Metazoa; phylum Arthropoda; class Malacostraca; order Isopoda; family Trachelipodidae; genus Trachelipus; species Trachelipus rathkii. The sequence continues at coordinate 10,793 of JABUQX010017941.1, forward strand.
ACTGTCTGTATAACAGTATAATTCCATATATCATGTGCGTAAAACACAACCCCATTTATGTAAATATTACTCGTCATTCTCGATCATCGTGTTATGTCTGAGAATAGTATATTAACTTATAACTTACCATATTATATACAAGTTTTTAAATACAAGATATGATATTAGAATCTCTTATGAGTTTATAAATATTTGGCAAGCTAGTTTCACATAGTCCTCTGTTATGTTTATATTTGATATTTATCTCTTAATATGGTTTGATGATGTTTTCAGATAAATTAATATATGTTATAATTATTTTATTTAGATTTGGTGAATAAATTTACTTAAGTTAACTAGTAACTATAGTAGACCAATATTTAAAGATATTATTGATTGCAAAGTGGTATCTATTTTTAAGACTTTTAACATTAAAAATGTTAATATTTGGTGTGATCTTTATAAAAATTGGATAATAAGCGATTCGTAGTTGAAAAATATGATTTAAGTATGATAGTGGAGGGTACAATTGTTATTTGTAAATCATTTACATTTTAACGTAAATATGTATTCTGGTAGTTTATTTGAAATTTTTGTCTTATATATAGCCATTTATTGATGTTTAAGTTATTAGGGCGAAAGAGAGACCATTATTATTATATTATTTATTAGCAAGTGGCGTATTTACTTGTGCTTAAGTAAAATTAGTTTTGGTTTTAACCTGTAGTGTATGATTATACAATGTAAAGTACTCTAAAAGGCACATATAATATACATATTTCAAAATTCATACATGTGATTTGATTGGTAAAGCTCTACAAGTTTATTTATTTTAGATGGGGGATTACATTAGCGTTACGTTAATATGGTGGAGGAGAACAACAACAAAGGGTATTTCTCTTTATTCGTTGTGGCTAGGTCATAAATACCTAGCTACAGGTAAAAATAAGACACGGTCTTAGATAGAATGCACGTTATTATCAAAGGATTGATATATTATTGAATCTTCCTCACTTAATAGTATTAATTAAGACAATAAGCTTATATTCGGAGTGGTCTGCTATAGAGTAGGTTCTAAGGAAATTCACAATACTTCTGACTTATTGCACAAGTTGTAATTTTCTATTGTGAGACATATATAATTGAGATTAGATTGTTAGCGCTCTGCGGCTATTAAGCTATTATTTTAAATAATTGATATTTGTTGTCATGGTTACTAAGAGAGGTGATTCTAGATCGTAAAGTCGAAGAATCCAACATATGGCGGAAGACCTCAATGGTCAGTTAATTGATCGAAAAAATAAAAAGAAATAAATGAATTTATATTGGATCTAGCAATTAAAGTTAAAATTTCAATAGCAAGTTAGGATCTCAACATTAAACTAAAGGCTTGCTGAATTTGCATTATATTATTGTTCTTTCATTAATTTTTATTACTTTAGACGGATATTGATATTTTATTATATTAAAGAAGATCTTTTTTTGTAAAAGTATTAATGCAAGTATTATATTATTAAAAGTTTAAGATTAAGTTTTGAATATTTATTTAATTTCTATATTTTAATGTTAATAAATATATTAATCATGCCTAATGTGAAGTCCAGCCAAAGACTTTTTAGCTGGGATAGTGATATCGATTACAAGCATGGTCGTTGAAGTTTACATTATGATTTAGGCTGGTGGAAAAGGTACTACAGTGTTGGATTCACGAGAAATTGCGGTCTTATTCGTAAAAAAACGCACTCTAGTCTAGTTAGTGCAATTTGGTAAAAAGACAAAGCAATTTTAGTTATTCTTAATATAAACAGAACAATAAGAGGGGCGGCATAATAGCGAGCATCCAATTATTGTAATATGAGTATTATCGATTTCGCAAACATAGTATTGATACATAAAGAGTAAGTTGTAAATCAATTCACAAATTATTATTAGGTTCCTTCATTTATTACTTGTTGATACCACTTGAATCAGGAAAGGAGGAAAGCTCTTGTATAGAGGAACTCTTGATTGTGCGTTGAAGACTATTAAAAATGAAGGTTTTCTAGGTTTATATAAAGGTATTACTCAGGCGCTTTGGTAGTTAGGAAAGAAAATCTCAGAGGCAATGTCCTCCAAGTTTTAATTGTACATTTGATTTTAGTGAAGAAATATCAGTCACTTTTTCTTGAAGAGGAAATGGATGCGCAAAGACGCGAGTCACTTGCTGTGCCAATTATACTGGGAGGATATTACTTGTGTGGATGTGCTAAGCATGTCACTCACCTTTGTGCTGATTTACTTTGATAGAGATAAGTCTGTAGAAATCCACGCTGCAATGTCATCTCTTCTAGCTTAGGGGTGTGGATACAAAGGTGGCCGGGAGTATTCCTGAAAGCCGGTCGACAATTCTCTTCTCTTCTTACTTTCGAGTGAGGAATAAGGGATATAAGAAGCCTCGCTGGTTACCAAGAACAATCTAAATGTACTCGCAGGAATCCGGTGCTTCGAGACTGCTTATTCCGGCCTGGTGTCGCTGCTATTACCCATGTGTCTGATGTTTAGAACTTAACTATCAAGTGCAAAATTGAAATTACTTATATGTGTTTCGCACAAGGCATATCCAATACTGTTTTTCCTGAAGGCGCGTACATTATATAATATACATCTTACTGAATGGTTTAGTCTATTATATTATGTTATCGTACAGTTGCTCACTAGTAACGAAAATATTTTAGAACTCAGTAATGGTGTGGCACATAAGCAGGATAACAAAATGTTATTTCAACACGGCTACTTTGGATGAGATTTCCGAAAGACTACCTGCACCTGAATTTACTTTGTGTTAATTATAGTAAGATATCCTTATCTGGTGAAATTTTGCGAGGATTTGCTCAGCATGCTTAGTATTATTTCCTCTTCTACTCGGTTAGCTGTTTTGATAAAAGATATTTTTTGACAAAGGAGTGACACTATCTGAGGAAATTGTTTGGTTGGCAATGCCTATTTAAAAAAAATAGAAATTAATTATAATAGCTTTCTAAAGTTTGATTAATTTATCTCATACAGTGTTATTAGATACACTCAAATTTATGTCAACAATACAATAAATTTATGATTTGATTTGTACATTTTATCAAATATAATTAATGTAAGTTCTGCTAGTTAGTTATTTCAATTAACTAAAATATTGTTCTTGTAATTACAACGTACAACAATAATTAGATCCAAAGGTATGGAAGAAAAAAAGGATAAATAAAAGGTCAATTTATTTTAAATAAAATTTATTACTCATATCTGAAAAAATTTGAATGATTCATAAAGTATCAGAAAGAGAATATCTTCCTATTTAATCAACCTTAAATTAAAATAAGCATTAATCAGATTATTTCAATTAAATATCTACTTTAACTCAGATAGCTTCAAGGTTGTTATACTTAAAGTGTAGTCAATAGTGAGATTATTATACAACGTAAAATGTTTGATGACATATTTCATGAGTAACATATGTTGATGGATAAATTCTTTAATATTAGTGAAAAACTCAGTGTTATATTTGTTTGAAACGGACAAAATGAGCAACTTCTCAAATTTATTTGCTTATTAACTATAAAGTAAAATAAACTTAAAATGTTATTTCCTAGAGGGATTTTTAATATACGTATAATTATCATCTAAAAATTTATATAATATATAAAAAGAAAATTTCATAATACAGATTATCAGACTCAATACAAACATAAACTATGATAATTAATTTATACTCATTATTTATCGACGTTTAAGTTTTTATCATTTATTAGAATAATTAGATATATAAGACATCACGATAGAAAAAAATAAAATTAGTTTTCGAGATAAAACTTTTTTGTGAGATACGACTACGTATAAATAGTTTATATTAGATACTAGTTTATTATTTTATATATATCTAAATATCTTCCTTTGATCCAATGATTATCTTAAGCAAAGAACGTTTTTTCTAAATATATGGCAACTGTACATAAAATAATATTATGTAGATATACTATTAATTAATATATATATATATATATTAATAATATTATATATATATATATATTATATTATATATATATATATTTACTTTTATATTATATAATTAATATTAATATATAATAATATATATTATATTATATATATATATTATATATATATATAATTATAATTATATATAATATTATTATTATTAATTAATAATTTATATATATATATTATAGATAATATATATATAT
>JABUQX010017941.1:20000-30000 GCA_015478945.1 Trachelipus rathkii
ATGATCTAGGATCTACAACAGGTCTTTGAGCGTTTGTACTTGATTAATTCTTTTACAAAAAAAGATCTTCTATAATATTAATACAGTCTACGAACCGAACATAGCAAATTAAATGCGCCTCATTATTATCCACTGCTTCATCTAATTGCAGCCCAAATTCATTTTCTTTTATTTTTTCAATTAACTGATCATTGAGATCTTCCGCCATATGTTGGATTCTTCGACTAATAGTGTTGTCAGACAAAGGAACCTTTGAAAGTGCTTTTCCCGCCGACTCACCAATCATAATGTTCACTAAATCAACTGCAACAGTTAGAATTAGCTCCTCTGCGATGGTGTGCAGTTTTTACATTGCGCGATTCTATATGCAACCTTACATGACGCCAGCAAAGCATCACTTGAAGTCGATACCTACCGAGAAAAAGTACCTTTTTGGTGTTTTAATTCTTTCGCCTTCCTATCAAAAAACACCTTGAGGTTTACCAATCATATCACGATGACTGGTTTCTATGTGCCTTTTGAGCTTACTTGGATTCATGCACTCAGGTGCCAAAACTTTGAGACACAATACGCACTGCGGTCTCTTCGCCACTAACATCAATGGCTATAAAGCCAAAATTCAAATAAGCTTCATCATATTTATGGTATTTCCGTTTCCTCAATTCAATTCACCACTTGTCCCTCCCACTATCTCTTCATTTTCACTACGACGCTTATTTTCCATTTTTTTATAAGGATCACACCAATATTTAAAATTTCAAATGTTAAAAGTCTTAAAAGATATACCACTTCGCAACCCTTTTAGTTCACTAGTTACTAGTGACTAAATTTATTATCACCTAAATAAATATAACTGGCATTCATCTGACACACACCATATTAAGGAGAATATCATTCACAGACTGACTGTTGCCAGATTATACCAAGAGAATATAATTATGAGTCTTAAAACTGTAAAATGTAAGAATGTAAGTTATATGACTGCCAGACGAACGATGCTCGAAGAAACTAGTATATTTAAATTTATATATATATATATTATATATATTATAGTATATTAATATATATAGATATATATAGATATATATATATATATATATATATATCATATAACTATAATATCATATATATATATATATATATATTAATATTTATATATATATATATATATATATATATATATAATATAGTATATATATATATAATATACTATATATATATAGTATATATATATACTATATTATATATACTCTTCTATAGTATATATATATATATATATATATATATATATATATATATATATATATATATATATATATATATATATATATAATATATATATATATAGTAATATATTATATATATATATATATATATATATATTAATTTGTTCTCTAAGAGTCTAAAGCTAAAAAAAAATCCACTAGATTTGAATAACTAATTAATAAAGCTTAGATAATTTCCTTGAACTGGACGACATTTCATTAAAGCGGCACCCTAGGGTGCCGCGGCACACATTTTGAAAACCACTGGCTTAGACAATTTACGTTAGCCTACATATCTCTATATTCATCTGAATATAATAAGGCGACTTATTCCATCCAACTTCTGGGTCAGCGTTTAGATTAGGGGCCCCCTGTATCTAAAAAGCTATGATAGCTACGCAAAAACTTATATTTTTGAAATCAGCGAACATTGTAATGCAGGAAAATGAACAAAAAATAAAGTGCGTTAAAAAAAATAATAAATATGTTTTGATGTACGACAATTGTTGCCTTCCCAAAATCATCAGAGACATGATCCCCCCCAATATTAGGTTTGGCAGAGATCTTGAAAATTACGACTAGCAGAAGACGGAATTAACTTTTTTTAATTTATTAACGTAAATTCATGACATATAAGGGTAATCTATCTGGGGGGGGGGGGCTCCACCCCTCCGATCCGTGAGTGCTGGTGAAATAACTTTTAAAATATAAAAACTAATTTTTTAGTTAATGGTGAAAAAATTTTAAATGATTTTTAAAAAGTTACCCTTAAAATATTAAAAAATATAACGAAAACTTTTTCATGGGTAACACGTCTAAATTAAGGTAAATAACATGTTATTTTATTTTATGTAGTCATTTATTAAATTTAATAATTAATTTTTTTTCCTGCATTAAAATGTACGGTGAATTCAAAACTGTATTAGTTTTCATGTAGGTATAGCAGTTTTTTAGATACAGGGGGTCCCTAATCTAAACGCTGGCCCAACTTCTGATTATATTGAAATAATAACGATCACTCATAAGATGGGCGAATTGGTTTCTTAATCTACAAATACTGAAGATTGAACTATATTCCTTAAATTCCTTTAAATTAACTTTTGTGAAACCTTTTGTATGCAAATTAATTCAAAAATACTTAAATTAGTTTTTCGAATTCACGCCCAACACTAGTATTAATTACAACGAAAGAATTTTAAAAATGTTAAGAATCAAAACTTTATTTAGATAAATCTACATTGTTAAAAATTAAAATTATCAACCTGCCCGAAATGTCAGAACTTACATCTACAGTATCAATAAAGTATATTTTTATACAATTATAAGCTTGATTGAGCTGTCATTAACTTACATCTTCAGAATCACCGGATTTCACAGAAGCCATTTCCTCAACTTCAATTTCTTGTAATATATCGTCTATTTATTAACTGTCTCAGTCCAATGGTCAAGTTATTTTCAAGATGGCGGGCTGTCAGTTGAAGTTCCAAAATGGCGTCAAACCGGAGATATCAGATTGGCATTAACCGGCAAGTTTCAAAAAAATGTCAACAACTAGTTAAATATCCATATTTTATTTACTTGAAGTCTATCAAAATTTAACCTAATAACCCTAAAAATAATATCTATTATGCCTTAAGGATTAACTCAGTAAAATAAATAGCTTTTTCTTTCTTTAATTTCACAGAAGCCATTTCCTTAACATATTTTCTAAAACACAACAATTTCCTTCTGACGCAAGATCAATTATCACATCCTTCCCTGAATTTAATTTAAGCTTACAGATTGTATTTTACAAAACATATCAAACGAAAAATTAGCATTATTGACAATGGCCTAAATTGAACTTACATAAAATAAAGGGAGGAGAGCTGGTGGACTAACTTAAGGAAAAGCGTGAAGTCAAATATCTAATTATTATTGGTTAATTTTAAGTTACCAATTTAAAAATAATAATAAATAAATAAATAAAAACATTAAAAACAAATGTGCCTTATGTATGAAATAATTGCCAAAGCTAAGTTCAGCAATCGAAAAATATAGCCAATGTTGATGCTCATAAACGAGAAAATGGCCACGGCTAAATTCCAATAAACAGCCAACAAAATGGCCGCTATCAAATTTTCCTAATTGAGAAAAATGGCCAGCGCTAACATCTGAATAATTGACCTAAAAAGCTAATATTAAATTTCCATAAACACGAAGAAGGGAATCGCTAATATTTCATTAAATACTTTACCAATATATAATTTACAAAATATATTACCTTTTTTATTTACAATCCAAATACTTTGGTAACAATATATAAAAGAATATCAAAAAGCCTAATCAAAAGCTATCTAACAATTAAAAATATTTACAATCACAATCGTTAAACTTTCCTAACTTGAAAGCTAAAAATCACAGATACAGAGGAGACACTTCCGAATGGTTTCGGTTCAAAATGACAAGTGAATAACTACGAAAGCCAAAAATATAAACAAATTATCTCGAATACGGAAACTAGGTTTTCTTAAATCATATCAAATCCCTACAAAATCGAACCTATCATATCAGACTTCAAATATCTAATCTTAATCTAACATAATACAAGTCTAAACTTATGGCTTATCACAAACACAAAATAGATGTTATCAGGATCGACTCCGAATATAAAGTGAACTGCTTTCCGTTCCACGTTCGTTATATTGGATTGCTTTCGTGACGTCATAGTAGTGTTTCCACTTTTTTGTATTCTTATTTTCAAGTCGTATTTCTTTCGTAATTTCTGCTTTTCCAAACTGTTTTAAAGAGAAATAACATGGTCATTCTTTTATATTTACATGTTTTACACTATTAATTCTAATGAAACAACACTTTTCATTCCTTTTACATAAATTTTCTATTTCCTTTTTTCATTAAAACGGAATTATCTAATATGTTCATGAATTACATACACGTATTACACACACAAACGTTCCCAATTTACACATACATTACACACATAAATCTATGTTATACAAAAATACATATATATATATATATATATATATATATATATATATATATATATATATATATATATATATATATATATATATATATATATATATATATATATATATATATATATATATATAATATATATATTATATAATATATAGTACTTTTGAGACAGCCAGCATATAATTAAGTTGTTTCGTACCATATATATATTTGTTTTATACTCAAAAACTGGATTATTTACAAAAACACACACATACCAACATACATAGCTTAATTTTAATACAATATTTAATTATTTTGCACTTTCATGCTAAACAACAATTATCTATTTTTACAGCAAATCAAAATTTCTTAATATTTTATAATTTTAATACACATTCTTAAATAACCACCTTAATTTTGTGAATAATGAGTTCAAAAAAGAGTTACCGTTTTTGAGGTGGCTCTTAGCGCATGGCCCTATAAAAAAAAAAAAAAGAAAAAAAAAAACAAACGCGCGCCAGTCCCACCATCTATCACCGATCCATCAGTGTTACCCATAATGGTTCCTGATTTCAAGTTTAGGGCCTCCATTATTCCAAGTTGAACGATTTGTAAAAAGGATTTTATACTTCTTTCCAAAGCTTTTTGTTTTGGCATTAGGTCCGAGACTACAATGCAATGCCCATTTGTATCTCTGGTACATCTTCAAAAATTCGAAGGTGTCCGAGTCCAGTTCTTTGTTTAATTTGACCCAAGAATGATCAGTCTGGTTGCACATGACATGGCCTCCCTTCTGATGTGCAAATATAGAGGAAGGAGGCCTATCAGTGCTTCCATGGCTGCAGTAGGGCATGTATGCATTGCCCCTGTGATCGCTAGGCATGCAAGCCTTTGCAATCTTTGCAGTTTATTTGTGCAGTCCTTTGTTCAACCTTCGGCCACCAAACAAGTGAGGCATAGGTGATTATAGGTCTGACTACAGTTATGTATAACCAATTGGTCATTTTAGGTTTCAGTCCCCATGTTTTGCCAAGCATCTTTTGGCATGTCCATAGGGCCATCGTACCTTTGTCCACTACCTTTTTAAGATGTGGATTCCACGTTAGTTTTTGATCTAGGATTACTCCCAGATATTTGACTTCAGTGGAAGGGTTAATAGTGACATCACCAATCTTGGGAGCCTTGTATCTTAGCTTCCTCTTCCTGGTGAAGGACACTATTACTGTTTTGCTTGGATTGATGTTTAGTTCGCCTTCCAAGCACCAATTGTATAGAATATTATTGAGGCATGTTGCATGAGTTCCATTAAGACCTCTATGTGTCTGCCTCTAATAATAATTACATGGTCATCCGCGTATCCTAGCACCTCGAATCCGGATTCACTGAGGTTGGTGAGGAGACTATCGACCACCATGGGTCCATAAAAGGGGTTGAAATACCCTCTTGGGCACTCCCTCCCAGTGTCACAGTGATGACCCTCCCCTCTTCCAGTTCAGCGAATACGTCCCTTTCCCAACATTGCTTTATCCAATGCATTCGTTGAGGGTCCGACGCCCTTGGAGCGGCGGCATCCTCCATGGTTGCAATGCATGGTGCTATCAAAAGCACCCTGCAGCATCCAGGAAAGACACAAACCTCGCCACCTCCTGTGATCTAGCGCTCCCCTTCTAATCTTGATATCCAAGCTATCTAGTGCCCAACTGTTGATCTAACCGACTGTAGCCCCATCGATTAGGATGGATTTTTTTCTATCGAATTTTTCCACCCTTATGTGGTAGTAGTCTAACACTTTTCCATTGTTTTCAAACATAATGATGTAGAGAACTTATAGGTCGATTGATGTCTGGGTCAGACGTGACGGCGTCTCCCCGTCTTGGGGATAAAAACCACCCTTACTTTCCTCCACTGCTGGGGAATGTATCCCAGGGCATAGCTTGCCCTAAACACTCTCACCAGCAGCGGAAGCAGACTCTCCATTCCCTGTTGAAGCAAGGCTGGGAATATGCCATCCCCTCCAGGAAATTTATATGGGCCGAAGGAATTTATTGCCCATTCTTACCCTATCAGGGTAGGGGGGGGGAAGGGGGGAGAAAAGGTGGGGAAATAAAAAACGAGGAACGATGGGTGAAAACGGGAAAGGGGGGGGGGGGGGAAGGGGGGGGGAGAGAGAAGACCTCCAGACAGACTTTCCGTCCATCTATTAGGTCTCCTATCATCCCATATATTTCACTCCTACCCGGTACGTCAAACTATACATTTGTGCGGTAAGTGAATTTTATAATCGCACTAAGGTTTTCCCTGTGTCCTTTGTATAACTGCTTCTTTTCTTAAGAGAAGGGCTAGCCATTAATTGTCTTTGAGAGCAACTTTAAATTAGACACGCAAGTTCAATTTGGCTCTCAATGCTTTCACATAGAGTCTTCAATGATCTTCTTTTGGATTTCCTAAGTTCCTTGTTATAAGCGGTTAGGGCAGTTTTGTATGCTTCCCAATTTTTATCCCACTTAGCTTTATTGAAGAGTTTTCTGGTTTTAGATCTTAGAGTGGTAGCTCTTGATTCCACCAGGGGACGTTTCTAGTTATCCCTCTTTTTTCAGAGGACAACTATTTCATATGAATCTTATATGATTGATTGCAGTTTGGTAGTGGATACATCTAGGTCCTGCACATTAAACAGTTCCCCCATGTCCTCACACCGCGCGTTTCAAGAGCTCTGATACAAGTTCAGTTTGTAGCTTAGGTAATTCTCCCGCTCCTCCTCTACTTTCTCTAAAGCTATGATTTCGAACCTGATGTGCCTATGGCGCGAATGAATCACTTCATCAAGACCATACCAGTTCGAGATCTGTATACCATAAGTGGCATTTATTAAGGTAGTCTAAGACTCTTGTCTGTTCGATGTGATGAATGTGGGCTTACTGCCTCATTCACCACATCAATACAATATTGAGTTAAGAATTCTAAAATACACTCACCTCTGTTGGTTGATTGTCTTCTGCCCCACAGTGTGATGGCAATTTGCATCGCATCCCAAGACAGTCCCTCTGGCGTGTCCGCTGACAAGTTTTGAGCAAGCCTGTGAATTTCTTCCGGAGGTGCTTCATTAGAGTCCCCGCAAAAGTTTGCCGAGGCAATTACTACCTCTTGCACACCCAGCGCGGTTGGCACCTCTACTAGGGCTGCTGTTAGGTCCCTTGTGGTGAGCTCTGGAATGGACAGGGCATTGACCCCACCACCGATGACCACCGCCGCACGAGGCGCGCCATGGTCCCGGACAGTAAAGCAGCTTACCCATTCCACTTGGTATTCCTTTGGTTGTTCCTTCTCTTACCCATGGCTCATGTATGAGGGCTATTTGCAGCCTCTCGCATACAAAGGTCCGGACGAGAGCATCAGTTTGCTGCCTTTGCGTGGTGCAGGTTAATTTGAAGGCAGCTCAAGTTGTTTTTTGTTTATCCATTATGCGATTTGGATTGGAGTTCTGACTTGATCCCCTTGCCAAGGCCGATTTTGTTTGCCTTCTTTCCACTCTCTGCAGTTTGAATTTTTTCCTTCTTTGGCTGTGAACCAGAGGGTGTTAATTTCCTTCTAAGAGCCAAGGTTTTCCCTCCATTTTCCTTCGATAAATAGTTCTAGGTGAGGGCGTTCGCCCCAAGGTGGGAGCCTCACTCCCGCCCTCGGTTCCCGCTCCTCTTCCTGAGTCCAACTCAGTACCAAATTTATAGCTGAGCAGATGGTTTTGGGCTCTTAGCTAGTTTCAGAGTGCTGGTCTGCAGAGAAAGGACGAAGGTGGCCACAGAATCGCCCCTCTTCCTTTTCAAAGACCCTCCACTCTCTAGTGTTAAGGCCAAGGTTTCTGGTGCCTTTACAAAGTTAGGATCTTGTTCATTCGCCATCCTTGCACATTCGGAAGAGACCAAGTCAGTACTAATGGTCAGGGGATTTCATACCCCTCCACTGCCCTTAGATCTGCCCCCTCCCAAGGTTTTAGCTGTCCAACAACGAGTTTCAGCCACTCTGCTGTGGCCTCGTCGTCGCAGTTGAACTGCACCACCCTGGTTGTGAGGAGTAGCGCCGTGAAACTTGCTGGTGGTGCGCGCCAACTAGTTCAATCGATCCTGCAAGGATTCTTCTTGTATGGCTTAAGTTGTTTCCATTGCAAGATTTCTGTGATAGTCCCTTTTAGTGACATCCTATTCTGATTGTATTTTAAGTAAGCTTGAAAGGAAGCATGGCGCTTGCGCTCACCATCAGCTGCCTCCGTCCTAGGTTTCTTTGGCAGCCCCCTGGCGTAGAGTCACTAAGGCGCCTCGTTTTTCCGCAGGCGGGGGGCCAATAGGCAAGAGAGCCATTTGCCGGCCTCTGAAGGATCGTGCCCGTTCTTCCCAGCCACGCTATATCTTCTTCGGCCGCGCCTGAAAGGCCGAGAGCAATGTAGTTTGAGCTTTTGAATAGCCTCCCTCGATATTGATGCGTATCCGCCCTGATGGGTTGGCACAGCAAGTTGGATTCTCTCCACCTACCTGACAGACGGGACTGTAGCCCTTTCAGTTTGAGGTTCGGGGAAAATACCAAAGAAAGCTTGGGCCTTGGAGTGGCGCACTTAGGGGGTGCCCCCGCTTAATAAGTTTTTCGTATCCAATATAATAGAATAAATTAAACTGAGAATGTATAGCGGTCACTCCGCAGCATAGCCTCATACGGCGGAAGGCTAAATTGAAACAGGAGGTCGCCTGGTTTCAGAGTATAAGGCATACTTAAAAAAAAAAAAAAACCGAAAACACTTCCCTCCGCCATAAGCATTTCCCTTGGCGTATGCTGTTCCACCGTGGATTGGGGCGGTGACTTAGTTTTCCCCCCAGAGGCCTCCGCTACTAAGGCAGTAAGCCCCTCCGCCACTACAAGGCGCACCGCCATTGGAAGGGACGTTTATCCCAATGCAACTTCACTTTGCTACAAACTTATTCTGAAAGGAACGTACTTGTGAAGGTTCTCTGCGAAGAATGGGGACTCCTTGCCCCTAAGAACTTATCTCTTCTTTATCAGAACTAAAACCTTCATCCATCTTTCTCACAGAGATTCATTTCATGTGATTACATTGCCCTAAATACCTGGGACTTTTAATAACTAACTGCTAATTTTACCTTCTATGTACACTAAACCTAATAGCAAGGGCTTATTCTCCTCTTTTCTGGGTCAGTGACCGAACAAAATATACAAATTTGATCTCTCCTTTTTTTCCAAATCTTAGCTCTATGACTTTCTATTCTTATCAAATCTCGTAACTACAATCTCGTAATTACTCTTATCATCAGTCCTTCTTTGACTTAAGATAAGCATTCGTATCCATCCCATTATACTATTTCAAAGGGTGCCCAATCCTCTTTGTAGTAAAAATCTACTGGGCTTTAAGTCTAGAACCGTTTTGAATCTTGGAGTAAATGGAAAATATTACAAAAATTTTCTGGTAACTACTTTTCACCAACCAAAAATGAACAAAAGAAATATGAATTGGGGTGGATCTACCTTTAACTTTTCCAATTCAAAAGAGTTTTTAATTACCTGAGGCGTCCACTTCCTCAATTAAAAAGGCTTCGTAACTTGGAATTGTCTATTAAGTCCGCAATTCCGCAATACCAAAATAAATTGAGGAATTGCAATTGCGATAATTTGAAAAATGTTGTGGAATTGCAGTTAGCGGAATGCCTATATCATTCCGCAGTTAGAGGACTAACAAAAAAAATTGTGGAGTTTCAGTGGAAGGCCAAAAT
>JABUQX010017941.1:32500-35748 GCA_015478945.1 Trachelipus rathkii
AGGAATGAAGGAGATAGAACTAAAGATTTTAGCCCAAAAAAAGTATTAGTGGATTGCAATATATAGCACAAAAGCACAAAAGGAGAATCTCTAATGAAGGCAATACTTTAAAGGTTGAAATAAAGTGACTTTCAGATTAGACAATGACATGATGGTGGAGCAGCAAAGAAGAAAAGTTTTATATGAAATGGTTCAGGCTGTCAAAAATATACAGAGCCTTGCATGTTCAATGATGTTGATATTTATATGGAGCAAAACACATTAGAAACTCTATTACCACAATGAAAACAACTGGGCGTTATTTTAGTTTTCCAAGATGAAAACTATTTTAAAAGAAAAATCTTATCTATTTTTTCTTTTGTGGTAACTTTATCATAAGTTGTATCGATATGTGAATGAGAACAAAGTCCTCTTAATTTAAATTCTGATGTGTTAGGAATACTACACATGAGACAGGCTTCAATTCCACAAAAGTACATTACCCACTTCCAAATAAATGAGTTTCTAAGAAAATGCATTTGGGCTCGTCGAAGTATGTGGAAACTCCTGATCTGAAGTTACTGTATTTCAGAATCTCCTTTGCTACCCAGTAATTCCAAGATTTCAAGGAAGTTTCCAACATGACTTCGACAGCTTAAATGCATTTTTCTTAGATTACTGGCATTTATTTGGAATGGGTAATGTACTTTTTTGTGGAATTGGAAGCGCTGTCTTCATGTCAGTATTCCTAACACATCAAGAATTTAATTTAAGAGGACGTTTTGTTCTCAATTCACATATCGATACAAACTTTATGAATAAAGTTTACCGAACAGTAAAGAAAAAAGATAGATGAAGATTTTTCTTTTAAAATAGTTTTTCATCTTGGAAAACTAAAATAACGCCCAGTTGTTTTCATTGGTGGGGTAGATAGAGTTTCGTCATGTGTTTTGCTCCATATAAATATCGAACATGCATTGAACATGCAAGGGTCTGTAATATTTTTGACAGCCTGAACC
Organism: Trachelipus rathkii; assembly: GCA_015478945.1. Taxonomy (NCBI): domain Eukaryota; kingdom Metazoa; phylum Arthropoda; class Malacostraca; order Isopoda; family Trachelipodidae; genus Trachelipus; species Trachelipus rathkii. Next base: position 33,499 of record JABUQX010017941.1, read on the forward strand.
ATTTCATATAAAACTTTCTTTCTTGCTGCTCCACCATTCGATGTCATTGTCTAAATTATGAAACAGAATATAGGAATTGATATTTTGCTATTGATATTGTTAGCTCCTTTTGGTGCTTATTTATTTAATGACACCCTCTCATTTTCATGAAACAAAATCATGAAATTGATCTAATTAATTCCTAAAATTGCAAATTTTATTTCCCACATACAAAGAGTCTTTGTTATTTGTTCAGATTGGAAGTTTTTCCATGAAGAAATCGCCTTTCTCCGTAAATTTTATAGCTTTTAACCTTTATCCCTCTAACCTTTTTGATAAACTTGTTTACTCATTTCTCGGTAACACTTATCGCCCTAAAACTACTACATATGAAGTTCTCAACTTCCTGTTTTATGTCAGCTTTCCTACTTGGAGCCCTTTTTCCTAAATCACTTTCAGATTAGAAACATCTTAAACAAAATCTTTCCACATCACCTTTCTTATATTCTCTTTATTAACAGGTTATTATTTACACCATTCGTAAGATTAAAGAAAGCATCCCCATGATCTTTAGCTCACACATCGTCTGCAAATATAAATGTGCCGCCTGTAACGTTGACTATGTAGGTCAAACTTTCCTACAATGCCTATGCGCGCCTTCAAACACATGGGCATTTCCTTTTGAAGTAATCTTGGGTCATTCCATGTCAAATCAGCCACAAAAATGAAATTTTTGCATTCACCCCCTCCAAGTTTGATGAAACATGGTGAAGTTTGAGGTAATCATACCAAAATGAGATTTCCAAAATTTTAGCACTGTATGACCGTTGGTTTCTGAAATAAAAGGTCACAAAGTTTTGAAAATTTGACCTTTTTTGGTTTGACCTCTGGTTTTGAAATTCATGTAACTCAAAAACTACTAAAGATAATACAATGGTTTTAGTATCATTTTAAAGGACTTGAATAGGTCTTTAAAATGTGCTATGTTAGAAATCTCAAATATGAAAATTGAAAAATTGACCTTGACTTTGACCTTTTATAAAAAAAAATTATCACCTCCGAATGTTTTCAAACTTTGCAGGTAAATACCTTGGATAATGATGAATAATCACACAAAAAAAATTATGATTGGGCTATCAATTCTTCAGTATTACTGATAGAAATCTCGAAAACATGCCTACATATTTGTTATTTGAAGGTGGTGAGTGATTGAGAGAGAGAAATAAATATCGCAAGTCGAACATTTCTTCTTGAAGTCATATTTTTAAAATGAAATTTTAAAGCGTAAAAGAGAGAGAGAGAGAGAGAGATAGATAGATAGATTGTATTATTTGTTATGATATATATATTATTATATATATATATATATATAAATATATATATATATATATATATATATAATATTTATATATAATTTATATATTTTATTATATATATATATATAATATAGTATATATATATTATATATAAAAATTTATTATATGTAATATATATAATTATATATAGTAATATATATATATATATATATATATAAATAATAGTTATTATATTATATATTATAATAATATATTAAATATTTATATATATATATTATATTATATAATTTATAATATTAGGATGGGCCCGGATATCCGGCGAACTATCCGGTGATCCGGCCAAGTTTTTGATATGCCGGTATCGCCGGATATCAATTGTTATCCGGCGATAACGGATAATTACTTCCGCTAGTTAGGTTCTTCCTCGTTTGGAAATATTCAAAATAATTTTGGAAAAATGATATATAAAAAATATGCCTATATAATATATATATATACTTAAATATATATATAAGTATATTATTATAATATATATATATATAATATTTATATTGATATTAAGATATATATATAAAATATTTACTTGTTTAGAAAATTAGATGTTTTGGTTACCGAATGTTATGATTATTTTTATTCATCATTTATTGTTGAACTGTTACAATAAATTTATCTGAAATTTGGTGGTGACACGTTTTATAAATTATGGTAACATATGGGAATATTAAAAAAATATTAATAATAATATAATTATAAAAATATTAAAAATTATTATGGTAACAATGATATTTATATATGGAATTAAGCTACCAAGAAACATGTTAATGCAATTTTTACCACCGACAATTTTTATTCTCCCTTTACAGTATTGTATTACTAATAGTAATTAACCAGCTGCTTATTTTTAACGTGTTTAAAGCAGTTGTAATTATATACCAGTATATATTATGCACATTCC